>APFE030288575.1:11212-49827 GCA_000404065.3 Pinus taeda | reverse complement strand
ATACCTTTCAAGAATATTGTGCGGGTCAGTTCAAGAGGCATAGTTCGGTGTTTAGATTTTTGTAAGTTGTAGATAAACCGTTCCAAGTATTCCTCTAAGGTTTCATCCTCTTGTTGGCTCATTCTAAAGATGTCATCTTTAGAGTCTTTGGATGTACAGTAGGGTTGATATTTCCTTAGAAATACTTTTCTCATACCATCCCAATCTGTGATAGTATGCTCACCAAGCCCCATGAACCATCTCAAGGCTGATGCCTTTAGTCTGGCTGGAAAAAGTCTGAGCCTATGGGCATCATCAGTATAGCCATATGTCCAACATACAATGTCAAATTCGAACAAGAATGAGTCCGGATCTTCTGAAGCCATACCATAGAAATTAGGTAGCACTGATGGTGGTATATTTTTCATTTTGATCTCATCATCTTCCTGTGGTTCTTGTATGGGAAAAGGAAAAGTTGACTCTTCCTCATCTCTCTGTCTTTGATGTGGTGCTAATCCATCTCCTTCCTCAGCCATCTTAGTAGATTTCTCTGTATCAGAGTCACTTCCTTCAAAGAGGCGATTAAGGTAAGAGTTTTCAGTCTCTCGAGAGTGTTGAGTCACTGTGCTACTTTCTCCTTGTGTGGCAGACCTCTTCTGTGATTTATGTATGAATAAAGTTTGCCTTTCGACGAGAGTAAGTCTCTGTCCTGATTTTTGTTTATCCTCTAATGCTTGAATGATATTTTCCTCAGCTGGTGTTGAATTCTTTACAGAGTCTGCTCCTGATGATGATGGGTTAGTTTTTGAATGGTGGGGGGTTCTTATGAATCTACCCTGATTGTCTCTAAACCTAGGCATAAATGAACATGACTTTTGACTGTATTTTTGTTGATTTTTGTTTATTAATTTTTTTTCTTTCCAATCCTTTAAGTACGCCTCCCCGGCAACGGCGCCAAAATGTAGTGTCCTATCTAGGGTGCTAGACGGGGCTAAATTTATTATCGACCAGGGTACGTATACTTAGAGGCGTGTGCCTAAAATATATAGACATAAAGGATCTATTCTAGGCCTATTCTTCCTAATTTCAATGTTGCAACTTGATCTAATATTAAACTACCAATCAAATATTCAACTAAGCATCAAACTATGGATCATTATCAGCTAAGATTCAACTCATAATATGTTGTGTATCACTGTATTTGAAGGTTCGGTCCCCTTACAGAGACACCAAACATGAAACCCCTGTTTAATGGTACCCAACAGTCGTAAACATTTATTACAAGCATGCAAAGTAAAAATCATAAGCGTACAGTCCATAACAGTGCGTTATAAAGCAACCCTGGATTGAACCCCTTACAGGGTATCAAGTGTCTTACCACCATCATCCCACTGCTCTCCAGCGGGCAGCTGCATGTCCGGATCTCCGTGGAAGTCCATGCCAGCGTATGGCCAATCCTCGACGAAGATCACTTGGCGCTCCAGCCACTCTCGAAACACTGTCCCCCATGACACTAGTCATCCGCCACCTCCTCGTGGCATGACGTGCGCCCACCGTGTAGCCCTAGTCTCACGTGGTCTGGGCAAATCCAAATCCATGTCCTGCAACTGCAATGCTGGCACCCACTCCAGCATGAGCGGGACTAAGATGGACCCATAACCAAACTGCTTTGTCTCTCCTCGTCAGCAGCTGGTAAGTTGCCTCTTTATATTCGCCGTCACTATGTCTGCCCAGTTAAACATGGTTGGATTGAGACATTCAAGAGCCAGCCGGAGATGGGTCTTCGAAGCCTCTTGTTGGGCTTGGGAGCCCGTTGCCCATGTCACCATGAATAACATAGCACGAAGGACTACGTCCTCCACTGTCAGGATTGCCACCTTCCCGCTTTTCGTTTTGCGTGCCCCTGGGCACCCTTGAGCCATCAGCATCTCTAGAGAATCACCCCCAGGTCGCTGCGCCTCTAGAATGGGCCTCTCACCATGACAGGACAACCCAGTCAAAAAATATATGTCTGTGGTGTCAAACTCGATATCCCAACCTCAGATGATGAATTTCCCATCTGTGGGATTCCGAGCCCGGATCAGTAGCTCCAATAAGTCAGGTTGTGACCGAAGGTGCAGAGTGAGGAAGAATTTGAGCAATCTGCATGCTCATAATGCGTTTCGACACCCCACATCGGCAAAAGCTTGAATATCATTGTCATCATGCGTTCGTTCTTGCCAGACAAACGCCATTATAGCCTGCATGAAGGGAAAAAAAAAAAAAAAAAAAAAAAAAAAAAAAAAAAAAAAAAAAAAAAAAAAAAAAAAAAAAACAACAACAACAACAACAACAACAACAACAACGAATTAGCACTTCTTTTGCAGAATTAAGCGCGTAATTTGCATAAAAATATAATTTCGTGTCGTCATCGTGTTTGTTTCTAAAACAGACGCGATGACGTGAGGTCGCTAGTTATAGCACTTCTTTTGCAAAATTCAACGCGTATTTGCATAAAAAATATAATTGTGTCGTCATCGCGTCTGTTTCTAAAACAGACGCAATGACGTGAGGTCACTAGTTCTATTTTTTCACAGTCATCGCAGAAGTACATCACTTTTCCGCGATGATCGGAGCGCATTATGTGTGAATATTTTTGATCATCGCAGACCCGATGGGTATACCCGCGATGACCGAGCAGCGGAACCCGGTCCAAAAAAATCCGCCTAAACTAACAGATTTAACGGTCAAAATGCATGATAAATGTATTGAATTGAAGCGCAGGACGAACTCTATCTACCTGGACGGAGTTTCGGGGTGAATGATGGACGAATGGGGTCGAAATTAGCTCGCCAACTTTGGTGCTCCAAAATGATCCACAATGGAATGAACAGTAACAATGGTAAAAATCGATGGATTAACCCCCCTTTTATAGTAATTTTTGCAAATTAAAAAATTATATTTTATAAATGTGGGTTTGTTCTCATTTTTTATCACATGGTTAAGTTAAAATTTGGTTTTTCAACCATGTTTTTACCTGTATTGTTCATTTTATATCGAATGGGTTTACGTGTGACGTGTTTCTGTGCAGAGCTACAAGTAGTGGAGTTTCGTGTACACTTGATCCATGAAGTCGTCTTTAATCTCTTTTCCGACTTGAAAAATGAAAAGATAGCTGAGTTGTTCCTCTTGACTCGTTAAAAGTAAATAAGAGGCGGTCATCTTTAAGCTCTTTTATGACAGTCTAAAAATGAAAAGATTGTCGGGCCTTTGTCGTTTCAAGCTCGTTATCAGTTACGAAATGACGTGATTTCGGTCGCTTTTTTACTTTTTTCAGGTCGAAGTCACTAATCACGAAAAGTACTCCTTGGTCGTAATGGTTGGGCAGTTCTTTCGAGTATCATTTTATACTTTTTCGGGCTTGAGAGACACAAATCTATGAAAAAGGACCCCCCTAGAGTTTTATTTTCCGTGTCTTTTTCAAACTCCCTAAACATGAAAAAGACTCCGAGTCTTACCTATGTCGGACTCGTTAAACCCTAATGACATTAGGACTCGTCACCATGATGAGACTCGAGCTTCTCCTCCCTAGGGCTCGTTAAACTATTACTAGGTTTGATTCAACAGCAGGTTTATCATTGATCGTCCATGGCAGCGAGTCACTCTTGAACATCGACACTTTTGCTTCTTGTCGGGTTGGGATATCCATACATCGTCATTTCGCCTTCCACGGGTTGTGTTGTCATTTAGCCATCTGATCCATGATGTTTCCATAAAGCCTCTGATACTTTGGTACTTGAATGTTGCCACCCTCCGGAGTTATGTCGCCGACGTGTTCAAGAGTATAATCCTTCTGTAATTTACACCTCTGTCTCCTTCTCTGATACTCAGTTTTGCCATCTTCCACTTGTTCCTTATCTCATGTAATTGATGAGGGAAACATTATGGCCCTCCTGTGACGGGTCATCTCCTGTCGACATCAGCTCATTATCCAGGAGATTGATCTAGAGATCCCCTTTGGTACCTTAGAGCTTGCATGCCTCAATGGCAAGTTCTTCGCACCTGATGGTTGACTTTCATCATTGGTTGTCGATTGGGTGATTCCACGAGTGTTTCACTTCATCTCCTTTTTCACACTCCATGGATTGTGCTAGCTAGTACCTTGAGAACCATTGGCATTATAGGTGGTTTCTCTCGCGCTTGTTAACAGTTTCCATCATTGACCGGTAATCAAGCGACTTTCTATCATGCTCGACCTCAACACATCCATTCGCATGATAAAATTTGTACTGTGATCGAATGGGTTCAAGACCCCGAACTCAGATTACACATGTTCAGGTTGGGTGGATTGGTTTCTGGTTACATGACCCATTGATGGATGGCTGCGACCATGCCTGAGTCTTGATGGATGGCTGCGACCATATCTTTGTCATTATGATGGTCTCATTAGCTGGATGGCTGCATCCATACCACAAACTTATTTCGTATGTCTTTTGGATGGCTGCGCCCATGCCTAGACTACATGTACTTCAGAGATATCATTGCGACTTGCGTACAAGTCCTTCCACATGGTGTTCCAGCTCAGTTGTTTTGTAAAGCATTTCACCCCTCCCACTCTCTCGGGCTTCATACTTTAGGGGGCATCTGTTACACAGTAATTTATCACTGCTTTCACTGCCGGTCTTCTCACTGTGTCATGTGTCCAAGACAAACATGCTTATGACAGACAAATGCTCTCCTATGATGCCAATTGACCCACTTTTCCCAAGTTATCTGCCTCATCGCGGCTATTGGCTTAATAAGCGCGTTGAAAGGCGCTCATGAACAGTCCATTCGCGCTGCCAGTGTGGAAGTACATCTGATTCCGCGATGGCCCGATTTTATGCACCAGCGCGGGGCTATGTGTTTCCTTCGGCGATGATCTAACTAGCTGCACGGATCACTTGCGATGTTAGCGCTGAAGCTCAATTTTGTGCCCGCGATGATCCAGATTGGGCGAATTTGTTCCAACGTTCGGCCTTCCAGATGACTCCAAGCCTGGTTGTTGGCCTAGTTTATGTCACACTTCCTTCCATGGTGTGGCAGTTCCGTCAATTGTGCTACCTTCCTTGATGATAAGCTATCCTTTCCACCTTTCATGGAGAATCCTTGTCCTATTTAAACTCTCACTATGGCTATGAATTTCTAGTTCCAGATAGTTGGTTAGTTGAGTAGTGTTGTTAGTGTTTTGTGAGTTTGCTAAGATAGCTGGCGTGAGTGTGGCAAGTGTGGGATTGTTGATAGCTTGTGGAAGGTTGTGAAGTGCCCTTGATCTTGTGTAAAGCTTATGAGTGAGAGAGCTCTTGTATGTTGGGAGATCATCTTCAAAGAGTGAATGCTTGAAGAACATGCTGGCTGGACCCTTCTGAGAAGGCTTGTGACGTCAGACTTTGGTTGTAAGCTTACTCTTATTTCATTATTAATACAATCAATGATGTTTTTCATATGTTCTTGTATGTAATGTACTTGATAGCTCATGACTTCTTGACTTTGTGAGTAAATAGTTCATTGTTGTTTCCGGTTATGTGCTTTGTTGTATTTCCTTTGCTTTGTTTCAGGTTGATCACTCATTGAGGAGAAGGAAGCGGAAGTTGGAGCAGTGCAACGGAACTCCATCGACCACCGGTTGAGGTAGGCCTCCAACTTTAACTATTTAAGGAAAGCTACTATTGATCTGTCCTCGTTTGTGACTAGACCCACTCTAGGGCTAGAGGGGTTGCCTCCGTCGCAGAGGGAACACTTTCCTACATCACACCACTTAACAAGTCAAGAAAACATTAAGCCAAGAATATGTAATATTACAAAACATGGAGGAAATCAATTGATAATTGCATATATTAATATCAAAGAGAGATTACAACCATTTGTCTTGATGTTGCAGTCCTACTCTGACAAGACCAGGTTTCCCCACACTTCTGCTAGCATTCCATGATGGCCTCAATCAACAATAGTTTTAAGGCTCTTCCCTTTAGGCTTCACTCCAAACCAAATCACACTTCTCCCTCACACAACTAGATAGCTACAACTAGTAATAGCTTGTTGTCTACTCCAAACCAAAATAGCATAAGCACACCAACATCAACACTAGCTTATGCTTGGGAAGAAGGGAGGCTTATATAGGAAAAATGGATAGGAGATGGATCATCTTCTCATGGGAGAAGGACTTATCTCTTGAGGTGGTTCCATCATTATAGGGGAAAGGAACCCAAACTAACATCCTCGACCCCATCCGGCCAAACCATTTACCAGACTTCTGTTATGAAGCTTCTAGAGCTGGAAGCTTCGACTCCTAATTTAAAAAACTTTCCAAAACAGGACTGGCGCAACTGGAACACAACTTAGTCGCTCCAGTCGGCGTGAGGAGTAGTGCTAGTATCTACGCATCAGCGTGGGGGAGACAAAGGTCATTAGCGTCGGTCTTGTAAACAAGAAAAAATAAATAAATAAATAAAATAAAATTTCAGGGGAAATGGTGCAAAAGGGAATTGATCTGCTCATGAAGAGGGACACGATGGGAGTTTCTTCATGAAGGAAAAGCATGTAGGGTTCACTTTAGAGGTCCTCCAGGATCAAGGAACGGGGAGTACAGGGACAGTGACAAAATGTTGTGTAACACACAAGCAAAGCTAGACAAAGCATGAATTCAGATGTTGATTCAGAACTATGAGTAGCTCCCTTTGCTCATCAACAGTGTTGAGGCTTCCTATGCACGGTTGTATAGGAGTCTGGATGTCCTAGTGAGGACACACAAGATCCCTTCCATCATAAATCTCACTCAATCCGCAAGGAAGAACCAAGTCATGCTAGAGGTCAAAGGGTACATAGAGTGATTGATGCATAAAGCCACCAGTGATGACTTGCAACTGAGCGCAAAGAACATGGAGAAGTATATCAGTGGTCTACCCACACTTAGGACAGTGTTGTGTATGCTTCAGGATGAGTTGGACAGAGGTTTTAGAACCATATACCCAAAAGCCATGGAGGCGAGAATCCGCTTTGATAAAGACATCACTAAACAGTACAGGGACACAATAGCACAGTACCAATCTTGGTATCAGTTCGTCATCGAAGATCACCACGTGGAGGTTACCAAGTTGGTCTTTCCTTGAGACCCCAAGTGATTTTGTTTGTCTTGTTAGGGTGACTCAAGCTTATTTTTGTCACACATGGGTATATGTGGAAATTGTATTATTGTAAATATAATGTAAGTGAAATTCCAAGCGTCACTAGTGGAATGTGAACAGTTACTATGTAATGTGAAGATTCATGAGGGTAGTCCAAGAGTCAAAGGGGAATGTCAAGGGTCACTTCACCCTTTGTTATATATAGAACCTCATAGCTCATAGTACGGGCTTTTGGGAGCCAAGATTTTAGCTAGGCATTTCTTAGAGAAGGCTTGGAGAGTATTGTGACGATCCTTGGCTTCTCCACAATGTAGAGCGAGTGCATCTCTTTGGAGGAAGGGGGTGTTGACTGTAATGTTCCACTATTGGGGCTAGTAGTTGTTAATGGTGTATGTATGGATGGAACTTTCACTTAATATATATAACTGAGCTAACACGTTTTCATGCATTTGTTGTTATTGTAGTTCGACTATTCTGGTTACTTAGAAATGTATGTTATTTCGCTTACGCATTTGTGTATGAACTATTTTGTATGTGATTGTATGACTCTTGTTGAAAACGTATTGTTGTATTAACCTGTCACTTTGGATTTTGGACTATTCCACTTCGAGCCTATAATGTCAGTCCACTTGTGTGTTCCTTTTAGGCTGCGTACTATTACAGGCTTCTAAGGGACACACTTCATTTTCCCCTCTGTGCATTAGAACCCCATGCATCTCACTTGAATCGCTGCAAGGTCACACACTTGCTTTCGACAAAGTTATCATACTTACCTTTGTACGCTACTGCAGTCAAGGCACTATTGTACTACCCACTACCGGGACTCCTACTCCAAACGGTCTAAGGTCTAGTTGGGGCTTCTTACCGGGGAGATCCCCTAGCATGTTGGCGGGTCCAACACTGTCAACATTTTTGGCCAAGGCCAGATGAGAAGTTGAGTCCTAAAAGTTTGTTCTAAATCTTTGCACATCACTCATGACTTAAATTACAATTATACCTCCGACGTGTTTTTATCATGCAAAAGATTTTGAAGTGTCGGAGGATGTTCTTAATGACTTGTCGCAACTTAAGTATGATGGTGAAGGAGAAGCAACCCTCCTAAGGCACGCAATTGCCTTGAAAAGCTTTTGTCACAGGGATGAAGTCCCCTCGGATAACATTTCTTGTGGGTTGTTCGCTTACATGTTCGAAAGGCGCGTACAACAATGGTGTCACACGTTGCCCGCAACCTCCATTCACTCTTTCGATCACATGAACAGAGAGTTAGGTCATGATTTCTTTCTTTATGACCATCAAGCAATTAATAAAAAAAAAATATGGAATTACAGAAAGCACCTGATGAATCTCTTTGGAAATTTTGGGAGCACTTCTAAAATCTTGCTTTTCAAATCCCCTAAGATGAAGTTCATTGGAAATTTCTCAGGGAACAGTTTCACTATCTTCTTCAGGTATCTGAAAATCCTCATGAGTTAGAATCATTCAAACCCTTCCCATCATACCTCGGTGTTAGAGCTGCCAAATCTAAGACAGACAAGGTTTTTGTCATAGGTGACTTGTCATCTGCTCCTATTCAACAAGTCTAGCTTCACAGGACGAGGTGGGAGAAGTTACGAACCCATCTGTTGAACTGTCACATCCTCCCACCCCACCTGTTCTAGATTTCTACGCAGATGTGGACTGCAAGCTTGTTGGTTGTCATGTGGACTTGCTTTCTCAACCTCTGTCCTCTCGTTATGTTGATCCTCCAGATTTTGGTGTCTTGTGTTCATCCATTATAGACTCCGAATGTGATGTTCACGAGGATAAAGTTGCCGACAAATTTGGTGGTAAGCAACTAACCTGCACTGTCATTTTTTATGAGTGTGTGGGAATCTAAAGAAGAACTTGCAGTGAAGGATGACCTCCTTTTGTTCACACCTCGTCTTCTCTATCCTGACATCTTTTGTGATCTTGCAATTTCTGTTTTGTCTTATGAAAATTCATTCTCAGATGTTTCTATTTCTGATCATTCACATGACGCATAGGATGTCATTCCATCATTTGATTGCAGTGAGGACAAATCGTTCCTTCCCAATCCACTCAATCTATCATTTTTCATTTCTGAAAATTTATAGAGTGAAAATTTATGTTTCTCATCAACCCCTCTGTATGACTCGTCAGACCATGAGGATGTTGATGTACATCTTAAATTTTATGATCCTGGTTGTGGTGATCTCTTTTCTCCTTCATTCAATCATGATTCCGATTCACTTGTTGTTGATATTTCTAAGCCACCGGTCTTTGATGATCTACCTGCTCATCAAGTGGAAACCCCTCAAGTTGTCGAGGCACTTCAGCCCAAGATGATGGTTATGTCATCTCCTCATTGTCTTGAGTTTAGTTCCACTCTCAATCAGAAATATGTTGAACCACCCCAGGCCCCTCATCACTCTCTTGAGCACATTGAAAATCAATCTAATCTGCACATCTTACACCCTCCACCAGAATCATGCAATCCTATTGCTCATGCATTGGAGGAGTCATATGTAGCAAGTCATGTTGCGAAGTGAAAGTTTTATTCTTTCTACCTGTTCGCTCATTTGCAAAAATCAAAAGAGTATGCACATTCATTGTCTGCGCACAGTGCATTATCACACCATGGTACGTCCGTAGAATGTTTGTCTTGCTCTTTTACTTTTTTCTTTTATGTGGATGCATTCAGGCTTTGAGCGTGTTAGTTTTCATTGTTATATATTTCTTGCATGTTGGTTTACCTAAACATCTTTCTTGTCAACCATGCCTTCACTAACATGGACCAACCAATCCGTCGGTGGCTACATTGGAAATATCACTTCACGTGAGAAGGCCCATGCACTGTTTAGTTTAGGAGTAGGAGTAGTGTTTTATTTCATGTTTTTCTTTGCTTGTTTTTATTGCGTTCTACTTCTGTCCTTTGATTTGTTTGTTTGTCTGTTTTGCACCCATAGGTTTAGCTTCACATGAAACTGTGTTTGGCTCTTAAGAAAAGCAGAGTGAAGTACAAGAGGACATGTACAACTATCAACATTTGGTTATATGTTATCCCCTCTCTTTATGAAGATCTTGTGTTCTTCAGTCGATGATAGCCTGTTCGAAAATACGTTATGTTTAGAGTGATTCTTGGTGAAAACATAGTGCTTGCACTTTTAACTAGTATCACCTACTCTAATCGATTTTTCTATATTTGGTTAACCCTTATCAACTTAGTCAAGTAGAGTAAGGTGAGGGGGAAAACCTTAACAAGTATGTCAGAGGTATATATAACATACTTATCTGTAGGGACAACCTCATATGCTCTCAATAAGTCAGGATCCCTCTTCCGCCTCATGAAAATAAATAAGTGCTTATGCATAGTTCCCCGAAAAATGAAAAAATAAATAAGGTAAAAGAAGGGAAAGGTTTCCTGCACAGAGAGGCGAAGCAAGCAACCCCGATGGGGTACTGCCCAGGCTCACTGGTAGCGGAACGATGCTTGTGTTCCTGAAGTGACTCCGCCGAGGTATTGTCCAAGCCTGCTGGCAGCGGAGCAACGCAAAAGATGAAACTAAAACTCTGACAGTCTACATTACTTTTGCATCAATATACCCCTCATCCTCAAATAAAACAACTTAGTCAACTTGGCTTGGTATGTGTGATAATCGATCAAGAGAATGGCAGGGACTATATCTTTAACTCAAGCTAGTGAGGAAGCCATGACAATCAAAGAATCAAACAATACTTCCAAAGGAGTTAGACTCATTTTACATGAGAAAAGGTCCATACAGAGAGCTGGAGTTCTACCAGTGTGTCACCAATATTGTAGAAGCTACAACCACCCTCCGAAATTTTATCTTTGCTTTGTTTTGGAGCCTTCCTCATTAAATCTTAGCAGCTTGTCTTGCACTGCTCAGTTACTTTTGCTTTCATTTGAATTTATCTGTCACTTTGTAGCTTATGTTTGCCTACTTTCTTTTCTGTCTAACCACAAGTTGAACCCCCGTGACTTGGTTGATCCAATTCTTGCACTACCTTGGAAAACTGAGTAGTCCTACAGGGCAGTCAACCTTGCTCTCAAGAATTGCACATAACAACCTATTAGTGAACTTTAACTCCATAAATGCGTAGACCTAGCTGAAAACTTGTCTTCAGCTAGGAAATTACGTAGAGCATGAGAGGAAATCATAGCTACTCAGCCCAGGAATTGCGCAGAAGCATTCCCTCAGTTGTTGCCTAATGCATGTGTCAATAGGTTGCCTGACTCCCTCCAAAACTGTGCAATCCCTCCATGCCCATGGCATCCTTTCCCGAAAAAAGAAGAAGAAAAAAGCAAAAAGAAAAAGGCATCCCTAAAAAATATGGATCTAATTTTATCAGTAGGAGTTACACTTGAGGTAATTTTAGAAATTGCCGCCACTTGTCGCTTTTTCCTAGATTTTTGTCATGCACATCATAAACCCTAAAATTGATCAAATATATTTAATGGACACTGTTAGGGTACTATAACGATAACAGAAACCACTAGAGATCATTTTCAAATTCAATCTTGGAGCTCGGGCATTCCCGAAGAATCTAGGAACCTTCGGCATGATCGTCACAACTTTTCCGGGTAAATTTTGCTTTTCAAGTCTTTTGTTGTTTTTTTTGTCATTTTTGTTTCCTTGCCTTGTGTGATTGTTGTTTCTCTTATTTTGTTGAACGATGGTTGATGTTTTAGTTTGTTTTAACTTGTAGAAGTGTTATTTCAAGTTCTTCATTGTCTTTCTTGAGCATCGCATGTATGATCCTATTTTTTGCACTAACAGTCGTTGTTGCAGTGACTCTCTCCACCAGCTTCATTGTTTGTTCATTTGACTAATTTTTTCACTTGCTTTGGTTGCATGCATGACCATTCACTTAGATATGCACCATCCTTTGATAATGCATTCAAATCTACTCGTTTTCAAGTTTCCCCTGGGAAAATCTAGGCTGCCTTGGCTTAGATCTAGCTTCTCCCGACATGCACTGCGCATTTCTGGAACTTAAGGCTCTGCCTTGGCTCTAGGAATTGTGAAAAGGCTGCTAGTGATTGGCTCCAGCTACACTCTGCGTAGTTCTAGGAGAAAATCCCCAGTATTGCCCACTTGGATTGCGCAATGCACAGTCCCAACCAGCATCAAGCCAGACTGAACTGCGCATTACGCAATTCCAATCCACAACTAGCCATACTGGACTACGCTCTGCACAGTTCCAGTCAACAGTACCTCTCACTAGCAGCTGGGACTATGCAATGTGCAGATCTAGCTGAAAACCTCTCACCTCTGAAAGTCACAACTGCGAAATCTTGCCCAACAATTGCCTAGTTTGTTGCATGATCGATCCTTGAAGTGCTTTGTGTTTTTTAGCTGACATTTGCTTGCCGTGAGTGTTCACTCTGTCTCGAGGCACATCAGTTGTTGAGAAGCTTCTTAGAAGTACATGCACCATGGTTTCCAAGAGAGATGGATCAAAGGATACTATAGAGAGCAGCATTGGAGACGTGGTTGGACAGGTGCCAATGAACTTTCCTATCTATGCAGACATGCAATTGTTCATAGAGAAGGACATGAAGATTACATGGCAAGAAATAAAGGACATATTTGCAGGTAGTTTCAAGGAAGATATGGAAGATCGACAAGTCTATGTCAACATCCACAAGTCATGCTTATTCAGGGTTGCATGTAGGTACCACACCTTCCCGTGCATGGATATCATTCACTAGATTATCTCACATACCGATCCCGAGATGATGACATTGAGCAGTACCAGTGGAACACAACTTGCCACCTTTAGGATGGAAAACTACCATTAGATGTATCACTTGCTGCAACCAGTGAACTACATGGATGCACTGTTATACACTCCCGACAACAATGTGAACACTAGAGACATCATGAAACGTTGGGTAAAAGAGTCATCGAAGCTTAGAGTGACACCCAACCAGGTACAACATGAAGTCACTTGGGAAGTCTTACCAACTCTTGGTCATCTTTGCATACCACTTGTATGATCAAGTGAGCACGAAGACCTTCCCGCAAGGTTGTGTAGTTATGTTGGAGCAGTTGGCAAATAAAGGAAGGCCATTTAGTTGGTTTGACATGTTGGCTCTTTAGTTAAAAGTGCATGTGTCTAATGCCCGAAGTATGCCTAAAGATGAGCAAGCAAGATTCTTTATGTCCACGTCCCTTCTTGATGCAATGTGTGCCCAACAGCATTTCCTTGGCATGGGTTGGACATGGACACCGTTAGAGGATGTTGTGAATGTCTATTATAAGTTTCTCTTTGAGTGCAGCTACGAAGGATTCATGGCGAGGTTGTCTGACCACTTCATCACCCCACTGTACAAGATGATATTTGAACAGGATCCACCTCGCATGTACTAGGAAGTGATGCAAGCATTACATAACATTGCAAATTGGTATGCCTCACTCGGTGGCACCTTCATCAGGATGTTTGGCGTGAAGAAGCCTCCGCATGAGCTACCGAGGTTTGCCACAGACAATTTTGTCATGCGAGAGGTTTCATACCACATCTCCACAAGGTTATCGGCAGGATGGCGCATAAGGGGAAGAAGACACCATGGTCTACTCTTCCTTTCCAAATTAGGTTGTACAAGATATGTACCTTGAAGAATGAAGATGCTGAGGCTGAGGGCTTGAATAAGTTTAGGTTCGGCACCAAGAGTTTCAATCCATATGACCCCCAATGCATATGTAAGAACCATTGTGCAAAGGTGTATTACCCATGGATCCACGGGGCATGCCATTGGCTAGAGGAAGATCCTTGGAGGTATTGCTATAACTCCTTTAGGCTCAATGAACCGGTCAGCATGGTTGTAGAATGGAAAGCAACACTGTAGGCAACAACACCATAGGAAGCAACAACAACAGTGAGTAGAAGACCGACGCAAGACAAAGATAAGAGGAAAATTGCCCAGAGTGCAAAGGCTGAGCAAAGCTACAAGTTCATTGAATATCCTCTTGTTCAGAGAGTATCTTTGGAGATAGATGTAAAGAGTCGACAATGCGAAAGGAGAGTAGAACAGAGGAAGAGAGATAAGCAAAGGTTGGAAGATATAGAGAGGAAGTTGCAGGAAATAGAGAAGAAGCTGAAAGCAGAGCAAGAGCTCAGGAGGAGAGAAAGGGAAGAATAGTAGAAATAGGAACATGAGGAAATACAAGGCGCACTGACAGAGCCAATTACACCTATAAAGGTTGAGACAACAAAGCAGTCAATAGCTGAAGAAGAGGGTGAGCAGGTGTAGGTTCAGGAATTTGCTCAGTAGGTTGAGTAGATGTTTGAGACAAAGGACATGGAGAAAGAACATGAGCCACAAGACCAAGACACTAATCTCATGCTGGGAGCATCTGAGGTCGTATCATAGTCTCCACCACCTCTAGAATCACAATGGTCCTGAGCGAGCAAGGAGAGGTTGTTCTCCTTGATTATGATCTGGAGATGGATGTGTATAATCTGTCATTTGACAAGTCATAGCATAGGATTGTACAGGCATGTAGAAAGCAACTCCCAGATGATCACACATCACCTGTGCACATAGAGGAAAGGGTGATTGTGTCAGATGTTATAAGACATCCATTTGCCATGACCGAGGCTTCTCAAGCTTATGCAGAAGCCATGAGTTCGAAGGTCATGTTCTTGATAACAGAGAATGATCGAATGGCGAAGGACCTGCAAGAGGCCAGGTAGAGAACAGAGCAGTCCACAGGATCCGCTATGGTAGAAATGAAGAAAGCAATACTTGTGGAGATTTTAAACTTTGGATACGACCATGCAGATGTTGTACCTAAGATTTGTCACTATGCACAAAGCGGTTGTCCATTTGTACGGTTCTCAGTAGCAGTGCGCAAAGGCAACCCAAACTCTCAAGGACATTCATGTTGCCATTGCACATGTACAGGAATGGACAATGAGGTACAAGGGGGCCTCGCTTTACTTGCACAAGATGGTGAAGCCACATGCAAAGCTAGACAAAGCACATATTCAAATGTTGATCCAAAACTATGAGAAGCTACCTCCGCTCATCACTAGCATTGAGGCTTCCTATGCATGGTTGTACAAGAGTTTGGATGTCATAGTGAGGACACACAAGATCCCTTCCATTGGAACCCTCACTCAATCCATGAGGAAGAACCAAGTCATGCTGGAGGTCGACAGGTACATAAAGCGGTTGATGCGCGAAGCCACCAGTGATGACTTGCAGCTGAGCGGAGAGAACATGCAAAAGTATATTGGTGGTCCAGCCACACTCGGAACAGTGTTGCACATGCTTCAGGATGAGTTGACTGAGGTTTCAGAACCATATACCCAAAAGCCATGGAGGTGAGAGTCTGCTTCGATAAAGACATCACCAAATAGTACGAGAATACGATAGCACTATACCAAGTTTGGTATTAGTTCGTTATCGAAGATCACTGCTAGGAGGTCATTGAGTTGGTCTTTCCCCAATACCCCGAGTGATGTTGTTTGTCTAGTTAGGCTGACTCAAGCCTATTTTTGTCCCACATGGGTATATGTGGAAATTGTATTATTGTAAATATATTGTAAGTGAAATTCCAAGTGTCACTAGTGGAATGTGAACAATCACTATGTAATCTGAAGAGTCACGAGGGTGGTCCAAAAGTCAAAGTGGAATTTCAAGGTTCACCCCACCCTTTGCTATATATAAAACCTAATAACTCATAGTACGAGATTTTGGGAGCCAATCTTTTAGCTAGGCATTGCTTAGAGAAAACTTGGAGTGTATTGTGACGAGCCTTGACTTCTCAACAACGTAGAGTGAGTACATCTCTTTAGAGGAGCAAGCAATGTTGACTGTAATGTTCCAGTATTGGGGCTAGTGGTTGTCAATGGTGTATGTATGGATGGAACTTTCACTTAATATATATAACTGAGCCATCACGTTTTCATGCATATGTTGTTATTGTAGTTCGACTATTCTGGTTACTTTAGCAATATATGTTATTTCACTTATGCATTTGTGTATGAACTATTTTGTATGTGATTATATGAATCTTGTTGAAGACGTGTTGTTGTATTAACTCGTCACTTTGGATTGTGGACTATTCTGCTTCCAACCTATGATGTCATTCCACTCATGTGTTCTTTTCAAGTTGCGTACTGTTACAAGCTTCCAAGGGACACACTTCCTTCCCCCCTATGTGTGTTAGAACCCCCATGCATCTCACTTGACTCGCTGCAAGGTCACACACTTGCTTCTGACAAAGTTATCATACTTACCTCTACGCACTATCGCAGTCAAGGCACTACTGTGCTACCCACTGCTGGGACTCATACTCCAAACAATCTGAGGTCTAGTTGGGGCTTCTCATTGGGGATATCCCTTGACATGTTGGTAGGTCCAACACCATCAATAGGCTCAAAGAATCCTCTATGAGTCTATCAACATGACCTCATCTCTTTTGTTTCAGATTTGTCCACATTGAAAGAAGTCCATGATAAATTGGTCAAACTATATTCTGTCAATACTAACAATCAAAAGGTATCTCTAAGGAATCAACACTATGGTACAATAATTTCAAAAGATAAAGATGTGGCCTCATTCTTTGTAAAGATATCAAAGATAAAGTATTAACTTAAAGGAATTGGAGAAACCATATCAAATTTTGAATTAATTACCTCCTTACTCAATGCTCCACCTCTAGCTTGGAGTGGTTTTGCAAGTGGAATATATGTAAGAAAATATACTCCATCTTTTGAAGGACTTTGGGCTCTATGTGTTCTAGAAGAAGCAAGATTGAAGGTTAACGATGATACCGAACCCCATAATGAAAATTCTCAAGCATTTGCTATAAAATAAAAGAAGAAGTTTGGAAAGTTTGGAATATTTGGATCTTATCACAAGTACAACAACAATAGGCCTCATGGAAATACGAACATGTCTAAAGTTCAATGTTTTGGTTGAAATGAATATGGACTTTATAAGAGGGATTATCCCAAGGATCCTAAGAACAAAAAGAGCAACATAATGAAGGAAAGAGATGAAGCACATGCAACAGAAGATGAGGAAACCAAAAAGAAACCTAAGACCGAAGACAATAAGGACCTCTACTATTAAAAAATTAGCAAGTACTAGTTTGCAAGCAAGTTTGTTTTCATTTTAGAAGGTAGCAATTAGAGTGGTAGTTACAATCACATTTGAAGGATAAAATATTTTTGGGATTGACAAATTAGGAATTTATGGAGTTCTACTTTAAGAGGAAGCATATAGCATAAAAGAGATTGGGTCATCAAAGGTTGTCTACACCCTATTCCATAGTCACCATAGCAGTTAAAGATGTTAATTTCATCATGAAGATTTAAAATAAGTCATCATAACAAGCAAGGACTACAAGCTAAAAATAGAAGCAAAACAAGAGGAGAGTCAAGGTTGATATGCAACTTTTCTCTAACATGATATTCGTTTCAATCCCATTGAAGATAAGATTAGTACAAGGCATTTCGAAAGAAGATCATATGGAAAGAACTAGAAGGAAAAAAATATATCTCTATAAGAAGAATGTAGGCAATTTAAACGTATATATTGTAGACAATCAATTGAACGTAAACATGGAAGGAAGAACTAAACTTGCCTTAGAATAAAAAGGAGTTTCATGAACACCTTGTAATCAGAGACCTATGGATTAAAGATGACATCTTCAGAGGGAGTTGGAAACAAGGAAATTTACATGTTGGTCAAACACATTACTTCCAGATAGCTAGACAAAAGATCAAAAGTACTTATTATCCAACAAGGTTGATTGATAGTTTATAAATATATAGCAACATCTAACAATTGGTTGGTTGGAATATTTTATCACATCACTGAAGAACTCTGATCTTTCAAAAAATTGATTTATATTATTGGTGAAACTATTTTGACAATACTATTAATAATTTCCACTTATTTAAGTATGATCTTTTAGAAGGATATGTTTGCATAGAGAGGGAACAATTTGAAGAAGAAAAGGAGCAAGTGAAGAAAATTACCTTAGTTAGAAGAAATACTTCGATATTTTTGAAGTAGCCTTATGATTAAATAGGACCACAAACTTTGAAAGAAAATATTCATTGACTTTAGAGAAAGAATGAAGCAAAAGTTGACATCAAGGACCTTATATCTTGGGATTTGCAGTAACATCGATTGATCCGACGACAACAAGAGTTACTATTGATATTTGAGATAAGGTATAGTTTCCTATGTAGCACATTTTTAAGCACCATTGTGGCAGAATATATGGAAATTGGTATGATCAATTATGAAGTAGTTTGATTCTATAAGATGTTTGAAGAATTACTTGATGACATGTTAGATTGGATTTTGATATTGATCAAGGCTACATGAAGATTATCAGAGAACCTGGAAGGTTGAAGTACTTTATGATTTGTGATATGATGCTAGTTGAAGTCGTGAAGCAACAATATGTTTCCATTAACAAAACAGGTAGTTGATGTATTGATATGAATGTGTATTCTTGAGACAAGCTTATGTTTGTGGTTGTCTTCTCCGTGATTGAGAGGGAGTGAGGGTGGACACCATATTCTCCATGTGTCATGTACTACGACCAAGACTAATAGATGTAAGCTTAGTAAAGGTAGGGAGAATGGTGCAATGGATAAGCATCTTGGATCGATATTCTTTGAGGACTTGTACTTTGACCAGGACTGACTACCAAAAGTCAAGTATACTAATCCAAGATAAGAATAGTCTTGAGGACCACTATTTCGAGGTGCTAGAGAGGCGATGGTGTGTAAATTTATGCCTCCCAACATTGTGCTCTGATCTAATGGAGAGATAGAGCTTGAAAGTCAAGACCTTACTATTTTTATAATGCTAGCTATGATGATGAAAATTCATCATTGATGCTTATCAATCATAATATTTTCTTATATGTATATTTCAACTTTAGATTGTCCTGTCGTGTCATTATGAATACCTCCCTAATTAAGAGGGAGTGTTGAAAAATGTAACTAGTGTCGGTCTTCATAATGAAATAAAATGTAATTTTTATCATTAATATTTGTTATATTCATCATAATTATTATTTTTTTTGTCAAAAGCATGTTCTTCATGCTTATAGAGTCAATTAAATCAAATAGAGTAAAAAATTAATTATTTTGAGTTAAAGGAAATGTATTTGAGTCAAGTCCCATTTGGGCTTTTGTAAGAAAATAAAAGAAATTTATTTTTGAGTGAAAATGTCAACACAGACCAAGTCGCCCTCCTTGGACAATTTAGCTCTAGATGCAATTATTTGACCCTCCTAGACATGTATATATAGAGTCAACTTGACCTCTTGGAGCTGCATTCACTCATCAACAAAAATACATCGATTTTTGTGCCAAGAAGAGAAGAAAAGACAACCAAAGTCAAAGAAGAGAGAACCAAAGTTAAAGGAGAGAGAGCGAAGTCAAAGGAGAGAGAAAAATGTGAATTCTACCCTAATTCTGCTCACAAGTGTGAAAATTTTGAATTTTTTTTAGGCTCTCACAGGGCTGGAATTCGGCCATCTATTGTAGGTTCAAAAATTCTATGGTTCGACCAAATTTCAAAGATTTGACCAGTGTTGACTTTTGTTGACTTTGACTTTGTTGGAGGAGATTTGGAGGAGGGATGACTTGGGTTCATTGTGATAATATTAATCTTGGTCGTTGGTCTTGGAAATCTCATTTTGATCTGATTCTATAAGAGAAGGAATTTTAGGTTTTCCCCCTTATGGGGTTTTGCCCTGACTTAAAGCCTAATTTTAGTGTTCTTTGTCTCTTTGTGATATTTATGTTTTGGTAATTTCTTGATGAAGAGAACTTAATTATTAATAAAAGGCCAACAAACATTCACAAGTAATTATCAAGTTAAGAGAAATCAATCATTAACTACCAACACTTGATTTCTCAACAAGAAGAGGTAGAAACAATCAAGGAAGATGGGGGAAGGGAGATGGAAACCATACTAGTTGAAAATCCATCGATTGTGTCCAAAACTTGCAGAGTAATATCCACTTCCTGGGCTTGAAGAGGACCATTGAAACCTGTCACCGAAGAGGCTCCAACAAGGGCATTCACTGAACGTTGAGAGACGATCCAAGTCAAACTGACAGGTCCTAAAAGAGAGCCATTCCTCTGAATGTGACCCACCTCATGGCACCTGTTACATCTGAACGGGATCTTTTAGTAATCGACCTTTTGGTTCCAAAGATACTCTGCCATGGATAATTCTAACTCTACCACTAACCCTCCTTCTAAGTTAACATCTACTTGTATCCACACCATCTTTTAATCCTCTTTGACTGCTAGCCATGCTCAACACCAATAAAGGAGCCCAATTTATTTCAAATAACTTTAAATACCTCCAAACTCCAGAAGGGAAGGGGAAACCCAGGTAGGATGGCCCAAACCCTGAGCTTGTCAACAAGCTCCCTTTCTAGGTTGATTCAACAGTCCAAGGTTTAAGAAATAAACCATCCTTATCCTAATTCCAACTTTTATGGGAGAATTACTGTACAATCAACCTTTGAAAAAAACCAAAAGCGATCCAACCTTAGACATGAAGATAAATATTAGGCATATAACTAAGAAGAGACTCCCACGACATAGAAACCCACGACTGAAGTGACGATGCCTTGTAAGATTTTACCTCAAATCTACCCACTAGGGTTACTCCTACATAATTCATGATGAGTTTGATTGCAATATCCTTATTGACGACATAGCTTACTGCTCCACTTTGCTTATAGATACAGCTTCCCCTTCGTTGCAATTACTCATAACATATTTGAGCGATGAGGGATACCCCTTCCAACAAACAAGAAACGTTTCTGCATTGAAATTTGTTGAGTGGTTGCACGAGGCATCATATTCTTGCTGCGTACGAAAGATTATGCCCCATGGAGGGTTCAATTTGTAATCCACGTGTTCCTCCTCCTAGCAATCCATTTAGTGGAGGACAAAGGGGCCCTACAAGATCAAGAAGATAACGAAGGATCTGACAAAGCGCAATATGAGACGAATATAAACCAACATAGATATCGAGGACTTTGATGAGAGCATACCTCATCCTAACAAAAAAATGTACACTAAAAGAAATTGAGAAAAAGACCTTCCTCGCCTAAAAACCCCTCCAAACATTACAAAAACCCTCCATATATATACTAGTTTTAATTGAACAATATTATTATTATTATTTATCTAATACTTCATCTAACACACCATTATAACATATGGGAGTGGCATCTCTCCAAACCATCAAATTACATCGAAACTAAAATACTTATTTACATTAAAACTTCCATTTTATGACTTGAAATATCCTAAAATGCTCATAATGTCACCCAAAGACTTCCATCACCATGTCCAAATTCATATGCCCGATGTTTTTCAGTATACAGAGTCTCAACATAGAATTCCATGTGGATAAATGTGAGACAAGAGCGCCTTCTCTTGCTCTAATCGATCCACGCATTGTTGGGTTGCGATCCTATTTGTCTTTTTGGGAAGCCTTAATCTTCAATCTTAGTTGCAAATTGCCTTCCAACATAAGCCTTTATCTTCTTTGATGGTTGCATTTCTTTTCCAGTTTGTAGTGCCCTTCCTTGCATGGCTTTTCACATCTTGTGATTCAGACTGTGTGCTTTATCACACCTTGAGATGGAAATCACAATATCGTCTCAAACATTACCGCTCGCCCATTGTGAGAGACTCTCCTCGCACCTCAACTTCGAAGCAAACATCGACAAGAAACACTCTGTGCTGGTGTGAGACTCAATGAAATTATAAATCTCACATGCCCTATCCCAAATTCCGCCATACATATACTAGCTAGTCTGTATGCATAGTTTGTAGCACTACGTACAGGGAAATAAAAAAATTAAGTGGTATACCAAAAGCAACTAAACATTGGACTCACCTCCCAACAATATATTGATTGGGTGGATTCAAATCTTTTTGTTTATTTATTTACTTAAGGATTGATGTGATCTTTTTTCCTATTTGCGTGAGATGATTCATAAATGAAAAATTTATTAATTTCAAATTGATAGAGCGGTTTGCCTGCAAAATCTGAAATCCATTGCTTTGAACCGATTTATGACTCAAAATTTGGGATATCAAGTCTTCCCCAACTATACTTCCAGTCGAGCTTTGATAGCATTGCTCCAACTTCAAGATAACATCCACAGTCTTCTTTATGTGGACGAATGAAACCTCAACAATCTTCTTCTTAGTGTGTTGACACATTACAAGATTCAGAGATGAGTCCATCACAACATTTAGACAGTTACACTTATTTCACAACTTCTATAAAAATGAATAATTTACACTTCTCCCACCACTTCCATAAAAATGGAAATGATTCCTATGTTCCAGCTGAAATCCATAATTAGATTGAAAAATCAACAATAATAAATAAATAAATTCAAATATACATGAAGTAAGATATTTTAAAACAGAAATTAATTTTTTAAAATAATTATAATAATGATGTCATAATTATATATTTAATTCATCATATACCTAATTATCTCCTAGAATCTCTTTATAAATATCTTCCTCCCTAACTTTTCCTATCTTCCTCCTTAACTTTTCCTTTTTCTCTTAAACTTTAATTATTATATAGACTCTATATTTAATATAAATCATCACAAATCTATTATATAATTTATAAATAAAAATGTATCATCCCTAACAGAAATTTAAAAGTTCAAACAAATTTATATACCTTAAAAATAAAAATGGTTATTATCTATACATTAAAAATAGGAAATTATTTCAAAATAAAATGATATATCTTAAATACAGATTTATTGTGAATTTATATTATTTTTTTAATATGAGATTTGGAAAAATGTGCAATGATGGCATGAAAATTAACTCGGAAAAAGTAAAAAACCGTTTCACTAGTCCAGTACTGTACAGTGACTCGTTAATTTTGACTTTGAAATAGGTGTGGTCCTCCTATTACAAGACAGAGAAGGCGAAGGTGAAGTTGAAAGTTGAAATTGAAGGGAGTGCAGTGGAGTGGAGTGGAATGGAATGGAAGACAATAACTTGGGGAGAAAGAAGCGGCGTACAAGTGGAGAAAAAGCTCGGCAACAACGCTCGTCCTTGATTGATATCACGTTTTGTCAAAAATTAAAAGCAAAAAAGTTTCTATAAAATAGAAAAAGTGGTGGATGATTCCAACGTCAATTCACAAATACAAGGATTGGCATCAGGACTTACCGATTAGTATCGTTTCAGTGAAGGCAAGGCTGCCATTGCCCCCGATATCTGGCCATTCAATACACATCTTTAACGTTTTGTGTTTGCAGGCAGGGAGGCACATGGGTAAAACGCTGGACGCCTTGCTTGGGAAAGGCTTCAAGTCTTCAAAATGGTATTTTTTCTCTGTTATGCCCAAACTAAACATTGTATTTTTAGGCTAACATCGCTTTAAGGGTTTGTTGGAAACGTAGACTGAATGACACGAATTGGGGATCTGGTACTCTGGTTTTCTCCTTGTCGATCTGTTGCGTAATAAATATTTTAGCAAATCCGCGCCTTTGATGTGTCATGATTTAGAGTGAATTATGGGGGTAGAAATTAGTGACAAATAGTATCATATTTTGTTAAGTCTGGCGTGTGAGAGAGAGATCCTGATGGGTGATTGGTTGATTGGGTACTCAGCACTGCGATGTTGAAGATGGTGGTGTCTCGCATAAAGTTGCTGAAGAACAAGAGGGAAATCCAGTGCAGGCAACATAAAAAAGACATTGCATTGCTGCTTCAGAAGGGACAGGAAACGAGTGCCCGCTTAAGGGTATGTTTCTTTCTTCCTTTCCTTATCCCGTGTTTGATCCATCAGTAAAACCATTTAGGTGGTAGTCTGTTTTTGGTTTTGCCACGATGCTTCGGTAATCATGCCCTTCTCCAAATGGGATTATTACAATACAGTGAAGCCCACTTAGACCAGTCTAGGAAGATCCATGGCCAGGGCTATGTATTTGACCAAAGTTGCCCAGGACTTGCATATGGGTCAACTTCTTGAGATGCCCTGTCGCACAGACAAGGCGGTCCATAGGAATGAAACGTGTCCCTGGGGATTTGAGCTTTGCTGGGTATGAAATACTTCTACTTTACCATCTAACCAAACTCTCTTTGACTTTTTGGTTTTGAATTATCTAAACGAATCCCTTTCGCCTGAGTTCTGCCCTCTCTTTAAGAGGCTTTGACCTCGGGGCCGGCATGTGATAAAACGGAGTACATGTTTGGGTGGATCCTCATTGGTTCGAGGTCAGGTGAGTGACATGACTCAAAGTGTGAGGAATTCAATGCCGTATACAGTATATACGCTGTTGGATTTAAAAGCATTTAGATCCAACGGTATATATCCCAGCGTATACGGCATTTATCGCAATGCTGCAGAATGCATATTGTTTTCCATACAGGATGGCTCTGATTGTTTTATTGTTTGCAAATCGTGTAAATATTTTATTTTATTTTCTGACTTAAGCTGTATGCTAGATTTAAAGTATTTTGCAATTAGCTGGGAAATGTGGTTATAACTCTTCCGAAATATCAGTTATAATACAAGGAATCCTTTAGACAGAGTGTCTTTCAATTTTTCTCTACAAGCTGATAAAGCTGCTGCTGTATTTCATAAATTAAATAGCTCAAATATTTTGCAATTAGCTGGGAAATGTGGTTATAACTCTTCCGAAATATCAGTTATAATACAAGGAATCCTTTAGACAGAGTGTCTTTCAATTTTTCTCTATAAGCTGATAAAGCTGCTGCTGTATTTCATAAATTAAATACCTCACGTCATCTCACGAAGTAGAATGTCATGGATCCACAGTGTTAAATTTAAGAAAAAAAGTTAACATGTGTGCTTGCAAGTTCCTTTACGTACCTTGTGGGGCTTTTGAAGAAATGCCTGGATTACATAAAAATTATCCAGAAGCATACAGATTTACCCTTTTAATATAATTGCTATAAAACCGTTATGAAGCTTCAAGTTTATTAGCAAAAGAGTTACTACTGAATTTATCTTTATTTGTTTTCAATATTCGGCCTTATAATATTGACTTTGCTGCATATGCTGATTCACATACTTGTCCACATCCTAGATTAAAAGTGGCTGCAGGCCTCTTATCAGCAACCATATAAGCACATCATTTTAAAATGCTCCGAGGAAAAAAGATTGAGGATTCATCCAATCTGTGTTGTTTGTCTATAAAGCTGAGTAAAAGACATTCTGGTGTTAGCTTGTGGTCAGTTATAGGATTTTGTGTTTTAGAAATATATTTGGCACAAAATTGGAGCAACAAAAATAATATTATAGAGAACAGTAATCTCTTGGTCAATATCAGATAGCCCATTTGATGGTTTAAAAGCTCAATAAATTGAGTTCGGTAATGCAGAAAATATCAGAACAATAGCTTGATAAACATGAATTCAATGGTACAGAAGAATCAAAATAAAAGGTCGATAAAAATAAATTCAGGAAAACTGAAGAATCTGAACAAAGGGTTGATAAAAATGAGTTCAGTGATGCACAAGAATCAGAATAAAGTGGCAACAACTATTTTAGCGTATGGAAGAACTATGTATATTACACGGGACTCAGAGGACAGGAAAATATTAGTATCCGACACATGACATGATGACCCCCAGAGCAGGACACAGTATGTATATATATATATATATATCTGAGTGAATTATACAAAAAAATGAATTATAGACAAAGATTCAATTAAAAAACTAAAACCAGTGTGGAAAAAGTCGGGAATAAATCCCGATTTTTTTGGCTGGCCGATTAAATCCCGATTTTTTGATTTTTTTTGGCTGGCCGTTTAATTTTGCCGACTTTTTCGAAAAACTCCCGACTTTAACGACTTTTTCAACTTTTGGACCCTTGCCGATTTAATCCCGACTTCGACTTTTTCCACATTGACTAAAACATTTACATGATGATATAAATTCAATCATGTATACAACTAGTACTACATCAATAACGATAAATTGACAAAAACACAAGAAATTAAAACCATAAACTGCAGTTTTTTCATTAAGTCATCAAAATCAAAATGTGTTACATAGATACTTACTCATTGAGTCACTGCTACTATATGTGGGAATGCCAATGGAAAATACAAAATAGGGTAGATACTAGAACCATATTCTGGCTGCCTTTGATTGAGCCATGATTGCTGTGATATGAAAACAAACCGACTGCTGTAAGAAAAACAAATTGCTGTAGGAAAAATGGATTGCTGTTGCAAAAGTAAAAAAAATATGGATGGCAAATCCACTTACCAGCTCTTAGAATGCCTCTAACACTCATTACTCACCCTTGCTCACACTTCAAATCCTCCAACAGCTCCAAAAAATCGACCAAATGAGTGAACACAAAGGTGGAAACATGTTTGAAAATGTGGGGGGTCATTTTTCCATTGAATGTTTTAGAAAATTGTGACACGTGTGGCTGGTGTCCGACACAAGTTTGATTCGTGTTGTACGGATTCAAACTCTTGTCAGACACGTGTTGCGCTATTGTCGTGTCCGACATGAAGAATATGCAACATAGGGTGGGGGAGTAGGAACGTGTCAAGTAACTTAACACACACACACATATAGTTGTTATTCACTGGAATTTGGCTAGTCATTGAAGCAAGCAATTTTGGTTCTATCTAGTAGCTATTATTAATGTACCCTGTGTACTTCTAGGGATGTCACCTTCCCAACATTGAATGCTCGTGGCAAATTGGGACAGCTGGAATTACCCTGTGGACACATTTGCTGCCACTGTAAATTCATTGCTGACAACATATATTGTAACACCCTAGTTTTGATCCCTGGATTAGCTATGTATATTTGTATATATGATGAATGGCCGAGGGCCAAGCAATATAATATCTAGTGTTGTAAAATTGAATATTTATAATAAAAATGCATCATTGGCTTCAGACATAGAACGACAGAATATGGCGGGCTATGATGTGACAAGAGAGGGAAGCAAGGGGGTTTAAGGGGCTAGAAAGGGGTCATTTCCAAATTTATATTTTATTCTAAGCCTAAGTCATGACTCATTGACTCTATGATATCCTAATCCATATCAACCTTGGGATGTGCTGACATGGTAGTTTTGTGGGCTTCTTAGGGATCCACTTGGTGAGTCGTGAGCATGCATACATATTCTATGACTTTTGGTTATGCAAGGGGAATTATCCATTATTCTAGAGGAAGCCTTGGGGAAGAGCCTATGCTGCCATGACTGTAATAGTTACGTGTGTTATGAATATTATGTGAGAAATTATGCTTGTGTGAATGGAAAACAAATGTCAATGAGGAAAATTAACCATAACTGAGAATCTCAGTGGTCTATGCTGGAGCCTAGAAGGGAAGAAGGGTAGCCTGAGGAACTACACGACAGAGAAGTGGAATGTTCCACCAAGTCTCCAGGACGGGGAGACATGGGTGTGGGACGTGTGGGAGTATCCTCAAATTTTAGGGAAATTTAGGGAATGAGATTCAATAATGAAATACTCTGATCCATATTCAGATTTATTATTCACCATTCTCGAATCTACATTGATTTAAAAATTAAATTCATCATTCATCATTCTAGATTCTAAATTGATTTAAAATTAAATTCATCATTCATCATTCTAGAATCTAATTAGTACTAAGCAAAATAGACTATAATAGATACTGAAATCTAAAGACTGGAATAGTAAATTGATATAACGAAAATTCAAAAACAATGGAGTGATGAGTCTAAAAGTCACTCTAAAGTACACAGAGGGCTTGGTGCTCTTGATTAAATACTAATTCCATACCCTTGTACATGACAAAATGCAATGGAAACATTGCACTCTATCGAATCCTAAATTCTTGAAAAATTGATCTAAAGATTGGAATAGTAAATTGATATAATTAAAACTCAAAAACAACGGAGTGATGAGTCTAAAAGTCACTCTAAAGTACACAGAGGGCTTGGTGCTCTTGATTAAATACTAATTCCATACCCTTGTACATGAAAAAATGCAATGGAAACATTGCACTCCATCGAATCCTGAATTCTTGAAAAACTGTTAAGTCTTATGGATTTTGAGTGAGATCTAAAATTCTACTTTCTCCATATGAAATCCAATGAGGTTAGAAGCACTCTCAAACACCTTGAGTCATTTCATGGTAATGTTAAAAACTTAAGTAAAAGGATGAAAATGAAAGATAAAGGAGAATGTCACTTTTACTTTAAGAATTTAACAATACCATGAATAGCATAGCATTAGTAGGGAAATATGGTCAAATACTACGTTTTCCCTGTCATAAATCATTGTTTACAAGCAAATTTCAGGGGGGACGCCCAGGTGTCCCCCTTTTGGGGAGTCGTCCCCCCCACACTAGGGAAACGTCCCCCCTGCATCTCCCCAAAAGGGGGATGTAAGGAAACGTTTCCCCAGACGTCCCTCCATCCCGGGTGCGTGGGGTGTGAGGGGTGCGCACACCTGACCCTGGGGGACACATCCCTGTGGAACATTGAGTGGATCTACCTTCTTTGGGTTGTGCGAGCTGAATAGGAAAAAAAGCTGGTGAGTTGGGATTGCTTTAAGAATGTACAGAGTTCCAGTTCTAGGAATTGGGTAGTGTGAGAGGCTTAGACCAACGATAGGAGAAATTGTCCTTGTGGACCCATAGCCTCAACTTAGGGGTGACATGTTGTAGAAAGATTAAGTGCAATTGAGCCTATGGTTGGGTGGAACATTTGATATTTGCAGCTAGTTGGTGTCTTATTTTCATAAAGATAAGTGTTATGGTTCAATGTTTTTACAATGAGTTAATGTTCTGTATTTATGGATTTAAATGTTGTTATGTTACATGACTAGTTGTTATATTATATAAGTAGTCTGCCTCTGTAATTGTGAATGTTTTAATTATAATTGTATAAGCTTGCTTATCATGGTGCTTTCATTAATTCATTAAAATCAGGACAGAGAAGAATATGGTATCAGAGCATGAAATGTTGAGTTGGTGGAAGGAATTTGAAGTTAGGCCCAGAAGTTGGTAGAAGAGCCAACAGAAGTTAGCCCCTAAGTTTTACTAACCCTATATATACTCAAACATATAGGTTGAGTGTTTTACAAATTGGCTTTGCCCAACCATTTTAGGCTCCACCTATTTTTTCATGTGTCCTACATGAAGAAAGTGCTTGTGTCCAATTGCAGAGTTCAAACCAATCTTCCCAAATTGGATGATGAGGGTTCCATTTGGTTGTAGCCTAAGGCTATTTTGGACAAACATGAATGTTGTTTTCATCCAATGGAAGGATGCAGAGTTTGAAGGTGCTATATGGGAAACAACAAAGATTCTCCACCAATTACCTCATGTCCAACCTTGAGGACAACATTGCTTTGTAAGGGGGATGGCATGTGAGGGTGGCACACCCTAAACCCACTAGTTACTTAATGTATTGGGGTCATCTTTCCTAAAATGAGGCAAAGCCCCATGAGGTAGTAGAGTGTAAAATCAATAAACACAAGTAGCCTCCTTAAAGAAGGTCCATTAGTTGTGATTGAGGCCTCATTAATGGAGGTCCACTAGGTGGTTAGGTTTTTGATCAATTAGAAATTATATGTAGTATTAGAAGCCATGTATTGGTTATGAATTGAATATTATTGTTATTGGAGCTATGCTAAGTTAGAGGTTGCTCATTCAAAGAGGAAAGTGAACATTATTATTTCCCAATTATTGTTTTGTTTATTTTCTTTTTACCACTATACTTCTATGTATTTTTCTCTTAAATTTATGTTTTAACTATTAAGGAAAACCATAGATTTTACTGCATTTAGTCAGAAGAGCAATGGTAAAATATATGAACTTATTACCCCATTGGCACTCACTAACATGCCAATGAATTTTTGTCTTCATTTCTTATTTTTTTCATCACAACCATTATATATATTCATAAATTTTTTTTTGTCGTCTCACTCAAATAACGTTCAACAAAAAATCCAAAACTAGAAAATTTGATCTTAGCATATACGATTTCCCATTTTGCAAGATATTTAGACAAAAATAATAAATGTTTTCCCCCGTAGAAGTGACAAGAACGATGTATGACAATTAGGCATAATAGAGAAATATAATGACAAAAAATAATTTAATCACATAATAATAGTAATTTTATTAATGTTCGACTAATGACTACAAAAGTAGTCAAAACTTTCAAAACCTCATTGTTGCACTTAACTTTAGAGTCAACTTGAGTTTTAATGCTAAGTCTTTTCATTGGTTCTTTGACATACCTAGCACAAGCCAGTTTAGACAAAATCATTCCATGAATGAGAATCAAAGCTTGAGACTTTCTCTAGAGTTTCAAAAAGGGTTGACACTTGCACTTCCAACTCCATGTTTTTCATCTTAAACATTGAGATTTCTATCTCATTCCCTCTGTTCTCCAAAGCATTTAATTTCCTTTTCGAATTATGTTAGGGGCACCAAGAGGCAAACAAATAACAGTCTTACCCAAATCAATGCGGACTTGGAGCTCCATCTCTACTTCCACAAGACCCCGATGACATTGCCAGTCCATATCCCATACCAGCAGTCAAACAATATCATCTGGGCCATAGAGATGAGCTCTCTCTACTAGGCAACACTATAGTACACACAACAACTCCTCTTCTAGTTCTACCTCCAGACAAACCTCTATTTTAAGCTTTTGCCTTTGGCTTTAGATGTTATGAAAGATGATTCCAACAAACCATGACAGGGTTATATGTTTGCATCACAGATCCTAAATCCACTCAACTTGTACATTTCTCTCGAATTGGTCCTCCATCTTTGGAGCTGGCTTTCCAATATCTAGATTAGATGCATACTTTCATAGGAGCCAATTTAGGGTTCCCACTTTGCCTTGACATCATTGTTCTCCACAGTCCCATTGACCTACTTTGATGGTCATTTGTTGGAAATTAATAAAATTATTTAATCTTTATCTTAGATCATTTGATTTCTGAGCTTTTATAGGAGTGACCTTCATGCTCACACTTTGTATTGTCTCTTATGTGTTGATCAGCTTCTGAGCTTTTATAGGAGTGACCTTCATGCTCCCACTTTGTATTGTCTCTTATGTATTGATCAATTTCTGAGCTTTTATAGGAGTGACCTTCATGCTCCCACTTTGTATTGTCTCTTATGTATTGACCAGTCTTGTTGACCTACTTTTGGTTATTTGTTGTATAGTAATAATTTTTTGTTTTCTTATCCCCATAGGCTATGTGCACCCCCCCCCCGCCCGCCCCCTTGAGTAGCATTGTGGGGGTCCCATTTCTTTTCCATTTCTACCCTCCAAGAGTTCAACTTAGTTTTCCATCTAGTTGATTGAAGGAATCTCTCTGGTTATTTATTATGTCTTGATTAAGGCTCTATATATTAGAGCCCTTACCTCCTCAAATAAGACACATCAACAACAATAACATCTTCTCAAGACCATGGCTCTGTTCCAAACTTGAGGATAGGTGAAAGGGCATAAAGTATTTAAAGGGGGAGGAGAGATCTAGAAGTTGAGGTGAGATCTTGAATGATCCATTTGACGAGCTCTACAGGGGATTAATGGGCCCTCACAGATGCGATTGCCTTCACTCACTAGATAAGTCATTCTAGAACACTTGCTTTCTTTATATTAGTAATTACTAGGGATGTCTAATCAAAGCTCAATTAGTTTTAGCGAACTAACTTAACTAATAATGCTTGTTTGGGACCCTTCCCTCTAGGAGGTCATGAAAATCAAGGTGGTTGGACGAGGTTTTGTTAGAAAAATATTATATATGACAGAGAAATGCAAGACATATAATATGCGGAAAAACACAAACACATAAAACCAGAGAGACACAGATATACGTGGTTCACCCAGTTTGGGCTAGGTCCACTCCGAATAGTCAGTCCTTCCTTTCTATTATCCAACAAAATGAAGAGACACAACCTACAGCAAATCTGCTGTAATATCCTCTGTTTTCCCTCACAGTCTCACCTCTCTGTTTCTCACTCTGAGAATACACATATATTCCATAGCCTCAATACAATACCCTCGTACAAAGAGAGGGGTTTCCTTCTAGGGCCAAAAACCCTAAACTAAACATAAATTCTACCGTGAGATCATCCGCCTAATGAACGGCCCAGATTGACTAGAAATTACTATACTTTTACAAGGCAATTTTGCATTTGTTTTTAGCTTCCGGGGCGCTGACCCCCGACCCCTGCGGGGAGGACAAGTCCCCCCTGCACCCCCCTTGCGTGGAGGGGTGTACAATCTTCCTGGGGTATACATCCAGCTGAAACAAAGACCTCTAAATTAGGATGATAATCATGCTCCACACCCAACAAGTTTTAATCCTCGTCCCTCCAACAATTAAACCTTTAAGCCTTACAATTTTTGGGGAACTTTGAGTGGTTCTTTTGCTTGGCCTTTCGATCATGGAATGGAGTGTGACGATTTGTGAAGGCCTTCACAAGTTTAGAGAGTAAGTTGTCTTTCTACAGTTATTGTACCAAAATTAGCCATTATGTCTACCTTATGGTTTAAAAGACATTTTACATATAAAATGTTGGTGTTATTTGTTGGAGAATGTAGTAGGGAAACTATTAATTCAAATTCTCCTTAACCTTTATAATTGCTTGCGAACTTTAGTTATATTCTTGTGTTTCTTTATTAGATCTTTTCATCAAACAATTATCAAGGGCAAAAACAATAAAGATAATGGACACAGGAATTAGGCTCCAAGCCAGGGCAAAACTCCTCCAAGGGGAAAACCCAACAAGAATCTCCTCTTCTTATAGAATCCGCTTCAAATGAGAAAACCAAGACCCAAACATCAAGACCAAAACCTCCTCCAAGCACCAAGTCAGCGCTTCAACAAAGCCCCTCCAACTAGTCAAAGTCAAACCAAGTCTATAGGAGTCAAACCCTTCCACAACTGCTTCAAGCTCACAATTTCAACCTCCAACAACTATATTTCGAACTTGCAGTAGGTCTGCAACTTCGGCCCCTACAACAATCCAGTAACTTCGCATGTGTGAGAGAAATTAGGGCAAAAACTAGATTAGAATCTTGATTTTCCTTCTTGCTTCAACTTCTCTCTCCTTGACTTTCTCAACTTCCTTCTTGTGTTTTTCACTTCTTCTTGATCAAATCAAACTTGCTTGTTATGGTGGGCTAATGAGGTCAAAGTTCATTTTATTTGTACTCTTCTCAAGCGGTTGAATGGCCTCCTCTAGGTTAACTTTGACTGGCATGGCCGACTTGGTCTTGGAGGACAAATTTGACAATTTTGACACAAAAATAATGTTTATTTCTTGATACAAATTTCCCAATAGCGTCTTGTATAAATGATATTGACTCTCTTGACTCATGACAATAATTCTTATGACATGACAAACCCTAGAAGCATGAAGAACATGCTTAACCTAGATGACCAATCAAAATAAGCATGAAACCCATGCTTGAAAATAATAATTTTTCTTTCTTCATTTGCTTGTTACAGAAGATATTGAGTACAATGACAATTATGAAGACTGAAACTAGTTACATTTTCCAACACTCCTTCTTAACTAGGGAGGTATTCATAATTGTACAATCGGTACAAGGATATTCTCAAACTAAGGAGTTCTTATAAGAAAAGTCGGATTGGTAAGCCATCTTTAACCATCATTATCATGACCAACATTGTCAACATAGTAAGGCCTTAAGCTCTTCTCATATCAGAGCATAATGTTGGAAGGTTTTATGTGAAATACCACACTACCTCTCTAAGGTAAGTACCCCATTCAGACGTTCACTAGGTATGTCCTTTTAGGACTATTCTTATCTTGGATTTCCAATCATCAAAGAATATCAGTACTCTTCGACCACTCTTGTCTTGGATACATGTCCAATCCTCAAAGAGTGTCGGCCAACAAGAATGCTACCTATCCTGGATTCTTTATCCTCAAGGAGTATTAATCTTAGATGCTTATTCAATCCTCCACCCACCATTCTCTCTCCATGGCCTTCACTTAGACTTACGACTGTTAGCCCTAGTCTAGTGCATGACACATGAAGAAGAGAATACAAATGTGATGTTCACCATCACTCCCTCTCAACCAGAGAGGAGATCCTCATTCCCTCTTGATTAAGGAATTGATCCTTACTCCTTTTCAATTATTTAAGGAAACTTACTACTCCCTCTAAAACATAAAGGAGATTCTTTTACTTCCATTCAATTGGGAAGTCATAACCACAAGCTGTCTAGCTTGCCTTCATAAGTGTATCAACTACCGATTTTTCATGGAGATAGTAGCAAGGCTCCTTATTTCCTGTGTATCTCATCATATTGTTCTTTCTTTCTTTTCTAGATTTTGTAGGGCCATCTTCTTCCTTCAATTTTGTGTTAGGATTCAGGCCATCAATCTTGCATATCACTTTCCTCTAATCATCATCAATGAAGGCATTATATTGAGCCTTACCAAACTTCAAGCTAGTCATAGCTCTTCTTAAACATGAAAGTGATCTTTAATGATGTAGGAACATGATTATCAGGTCATCTTCTAACACTGCTACCTTTCAATTCCAAGATGATGATGTAAACATCTTGAGTTCATAATCCTTTAAGGATTACGAAAATAGTTACTCAATCCATATGTTCTTTGAATTGAGTTTGTTAAAATTGGCAATTAGGGCCAAACTCCATGTGGGTCACCTCATTTATGGCAGCTGGTATTTTTCTTGGATTTCTCTCATCGAGAGGTGTAGGGTTGATCTAACGATCATCCGATTCCAACATGTATTCATGGAGATGTGAATTTATTTGTATTTCTTGACAATTTGTCAAGGTTGGCCAGCAAACAAAACAGTGTTTCTCACCCCCAGTTTATCCTCAACGTGGCATATAAAAGGGGGAGACCTTGTGGCATTATACCACTCATCTCATCTTCTCATCTCTTCTCTCTCCTAGCTTGATTGGGTATGTGTAGGAGCATCTCTCTCTCACGTGGGAAGAAGAAGGACACAAGACTGTTGCAGAAGCTTTGACTTAGGTTGACCGAGATGTAGCAAGGCTGGGTTTGACTGCATTGACCAGTGAGGAGGTCAGTTTGACTACAGATTAGTGTGGGGAGCCACTTCCAAGCAAGCCGAAGTTCTAGACAGCAAAGCGTTGACCTGTTTTGACCATGGATTTGACCAGCGTTGATTGTTGAAAGTTGACTACAGAGCTGCACATGCGTTGACCACTATTTGATCATCTTTCTTGCACTGTTTTGGGTTGCCTATCATTGCTGTTGGAGGCCGAGTTGGCCAAGGTTGACTTGTGGTCATTTGTGAGATGTTTGACCAGCTTTGTCTTTGTTGGTTAGGTTTTTATTGCTGCTGTCATAAAATTACAGAATTGTGTAATTACGCCGTAAGGCGTTTCTCTATGAAAGCCACTCCCCAAGCTGCTATTGTGTTAATTTGTAAATCATAAATCCTATACGTTAGACGATTAGAAGATTTTCTACCGTTGGATAATTATAGGCGGTTACAGATCACCAGGGCGATAACTGGTCCATGGTCTTCAATCCATTTCCATCTTCCTCTTCGCGCAAGGACAAAGAGTTCTAAAGCGCAAACCCAAACAAGCCTGCTAGAGAAAAGGCCAGGGTCGCTGGTAGGGCTCAAACTGAAACATGCCAGTCAGGGGTCACACGCACTGGTAAGTTACTTTGTTTTCCCAACTTCAGGTTGGCTTGCTTGCTGGAAGTAGTAGTCGCAGGTTTGACCTCGACTGATTGTTTATGCTTCAATTCCTGACGGATTGATTCTTCTGAGTAGTTTGAGTCGTTTGATTTGGTTTCTTGTTATCTCTGGTCTAAGTTTGATCCGATTGTTGGTTTGAGATGCATCAGGTTTGAGATGGGCCCAGATTGAATTTGATGGCTGTGATCTAGTGGTTTTTATATGGTCCTAGGCTTGGTGGAGATAGTCCCAGGTTTGATCCAGGCTTGATGGAGATAGTCCCATGTTTGATACGACATATCACTTATGCTTATGGTTAGCTATGCTCCCAGGTTTGATCCAGCGGGACTGGGTTGAGATGGAAATGGTTAGCTCCGGTGGCTGGTTCAATATGGAAATGGGTCGATCCCCGATTGATTTCTTTTGAAAATGGTTAGCTCGAAATAGGCCAGTCAGGGATCACTCCTATTGGTAAGTTACTTTGATTTCATTCTAGTTGTCTTCTTCACTCCTGTTGTGCTACATAGGGCTTTTCCCCAAACAAAACAAAAAACTGAGAAAGAGAAGCTCTACTCATGAAATTCTCTACTCATGTAATACTAGCACTCTATTCAGTACATGAAGCTCTTGTAAGTTCCCAGTAGTTAGAGCAGCTAGTCATCATAGACAATCATAGTCGCTTGAACCAGTCAAACTATGGATACTGTACAATCTAAGAACAATCCCTATTACGGTGGCCCAGAATATCCTCATGGAGTGGATAGGCATAATTGTGACTCTAGAAGGGGGCTACCTAAAGAAGTACATAGAAGAACTCTGAGACTCTGTTTCTTATTAGAAGCACATGCTAGGATACATGTTACAGCATTTACATATTTTACAGAAGTGCAATATATATATATATATATATATATATATATATATATATATATATATATATATATATATATATATATATATATATATTTTTGGCCTCATTCATGCTTATGGATATAAATACTTGGGTATTTTATTTCCAGTATAATGAATAATTTTTTTCAGATTGACAATATAGTTGATTTACTTTGACAATATTTCATAAAATTTAATTGGTGTCTCCCTTGAGGGCTTCTGTGTTGATAATAAGTAGAGGTGTGAGTTTATGTTTCATAATTGCTCTTCCTTTCTAGGTATTCCTATTCTTTGCAACCATTTCATTTTTTAATTGGAGCAACCCATAAATGTTGCAATTCATTGTTAAGTCCAGAAGTATAGTAAATATACAAAGGGATGTTGATTAAGTTGGGGATTCCTTTGTGGCATGAACCTCAAGGATGATGGCAAATCTGCAGAGTTGGAGTTGTGCACTCCGTTGTCTCGTCCACGATCTAAAATCAGAAGTCTCCTCCTTCTATCTAGATCCAACTCACACTCAGGGATTTCTCCTTCTTCCCTACCCGTTGAACCATCAACACTTGCTTCTGAAGCACCAACATTAATAGAATGAGAAGACTCTATAGGTGGAACTGGATGAGAATGTTCAGGAACCTTGTAGTATGGTTGGGATTGGCTATCAGATGGAGGACTGACAATTGGTTGTTCTTGTTGAAAAGGGGCCATTAATGATTTTGGATCTTGAGTGTCCATCATAGTACAAGGCAACGTTAGATTTTGGAACTACATTTTCACCCTGAAGCAACAATCAAAACTGTAAACAATAATATCATGTGCATAGTGGGCTCTAATATAGTTAAAACAGTGAACCAAGAAAACAATGGGTAATCTGTTACAACCTAAGTTGCAGGAAATGCAGGGGGAGGGGTCGTTTCCGTACGGAAACGAAACGGAAACGCGTTTCCGTGTACCGTACGACGTGGAAATGTGTTTCCGTCCGTACGGGCGCGTTTCCCGAAATGGAAACGCGCCCGTACGGATGGAAACGTGTTTCCACGCCGTACGAGCCCCGTTTCCCACAAAATAACACTTGTTTTTAATTTTTTTTTTCTAATTAGTTTTTAATTTTTTTTAGGGTTTCTAATCGCTTCTAGAAACCATTTCTAAAGTTATAAAATAGCAGTGCCTCTCATTCTCTCATCACACTATTCATCAAGGAGTTTCTCTTGGAGATTGGCAGTTGTTTCCGTAGCTGGTGTTTTGAGCATTGAGCAAAGTAGATTTCAGCAGCGGGAGAAAGAGATTTCAGCAGCAAGAGAAGGAGATTTCAGCAAGAGATTTCTGTAGCAGCAGATTTGGCTCAGTTAGGTGGTGGATTTGTCATGGAGCAAATGGTGTACATTTGCAAAGCCTTGCCATTCGTATTCTTTCACAAGTGGCAAGCTCTTCATCAGCAGAAAGGAATTGGAGCACTTGTGGTTTTATTCATTCTGTGAAGCGCAATAGGTTGGGCTCACAGAAAGCAGAGGATCTTGTTTATGTGCACTCCAACCTTCGCCTTGCATCTCGTAGGGGTCCAGAATACAACAGTGGTCCTTCTAATGAATGGGATGTGGAGGCAGAAAATCCTGATTTGGAGCTCTCTCTTGCTGCCTTGAATATTGAGGACGAGTCTGGAAGTGGAATTGGTGCATCATCTTCTTCAACACCACCATCCACTGTTGAGCATTGTGTTGCTTCTATTTTTGATGAGGATTAGTCTTTTGTCTCTAATATTCTTGCAGCCTTATAGTCTTTATTGTACTTGCAGCCTCATATACTAATATAAATAAAGGCTGATTTTGAGATTTTGCCCTTGGATA
>APFE030288575.1:452-10619 GCA_000404065.3 Pinus taeda | reverse complement strand
GGGAGGTCGCGTTTCGTTTCGCTTCCGCGTTTCGTTTCGCTTCCCCGTTTCCCCGTTTCGTGCAACTTAGGTTACAACTAAAAATTTTCTCTGACTGTTTGAAGCTAATGACCAGTTAAAAAATCTCATTTGATTCCTTTCTCCATATTTGTCAACTAAATTTAACTATAGACAAACATAATTACCCTTATCCACTATTATAAATCACGATTAAATTTATAATTAACCATAATCAATCTTATAAAACATATTCAACTATAATTCATTATACTCAATTTAAATCGATCATATTCGAATACATTAACATAATCACCTATAACATAATCATGCATAATCAACTAATGATCAACCACAAATACCTATCTAGGTTAACCACAAAAGACCACATTCAAACATATTCACTATGTAACAACACATATTTTGGCCCGGTATTCAAGGCCCCGGGTGTTCTCCCACGTATCATGACACATTCGACTGGCCATCTGTTTATTAGAAGAAAAAAATTAACCATTCTCGATGGTCAGCTTATTTTAAAATTTCTATGGTCATTGTGTTCTAGTCGGCTTACATGTCTTCTTAGCTGGTAATTTTGCAATCTCCCACTGCTAAAGATATTCCTCGTTATTCTTTTGACCATTGGATTTTTGCTAGAGACACTAAAATATTTCTTGTATGCAGATGAGGATGTTGATATCGGGAGATTCCCGTTACTAGTTGAAGGAACTAAAATATTTTGCAGGCTTTGATGTTAAGCCATAATTACTGTAGACTACTGATTTATACACACGAAATGGAACATCAGATGGATTATCACCTACATCATCCGCATTTTAAACCTTCACTGACGTCTATAACAATGAACTGCTATGCTTTATTTTGGAGAAATCATGTTCCAATTGTTGTTGGAAGCAAGCCTATGGTAAACTGAAGCATGTGTCCTGCAACCAAAATGAATGAATCAGTCAACAAAACAAATATTACAATTTATAAAAACACTTTTACCTGGAAATGAAGAGTAATCACGAAACATGAACTCATACCTCTGCTTATTATTGACAAGGAATCCCTAGGGGGAGACACTAGATAAATTTTATAAAATCTTTTCAAAGTAAACCAGCTATATTATCAATTTGAAAAAAATTATTCACTGACAATGGAAATGCAATACCCAAGTAGTGATATCCATAAGCATGAATGAGGCAAAAAAACTTAATGCACTTCTATAAAATACGTAAACGTTATAACCTTTATCCTAGCATATGCTTCTAAGAAGAATGGAAGTCTCAGAGTTCTTCTATGTACCTCTTTAGGTAGAAGGAAACCTGCATCCTAGCATGTGCTTCTAAGAAGAATGGAAGTCTCAGAGTTCTTCTATGTACCTCTTTAGGTAGCCCCCTTCTAGAGTCACAATTATGCCTATCCACACCATGAGGATATTCTGGGCCACTGTAAGAGGGATTGATCTTAGAATGTATGGTATCGATAGCTTGAGCTTCTGGTCTAAAAGCTAGCCCTTGTGATGATTTTATAAGCTGGAGGCATATTTTATCTTCTGCTCCTGCCCATACAAAGGGATGTTGATTAAGTTTGGCATTCGTTTGCGGCATAAACCTCAAGGATGATGGAGGATCCGCAGAGTTGGAATTGCGCACTGCATTGTCTCGTCTATGCTCTAAAATCAGAGGTATCCTCCTATCTAGATCCAACTCACATTCAGGGATTTCTCCTTCTTCCCTACCTGGTGAACCATCGACACTTGCTTCTGAAGCACCAACAATAATAGAATGAGAAGACTTAATAGGTGGAAATGCATGAGAATGTTCAAGAACCTTGTCATGTGGTAGGTAGTAGCTATCAAATGGAGGAATGAAAATTGGTTGTTCTTGCTGAAAAGGGACCATTAATGATTTTGGATCTTGAGTGTCCATCACAACACAAGGCATCGCTAGATTTTGGAACTACATTTTCATCCTAAAGTAACAATGAAAACTGTAAATAATAATATCATTTGCATAGTGGGCTCCAATATGCTTAAAACGGTAAACCAAGAAAACGATGGGCAATCTGTTACAACTAAAAGTTTGCTTTGATTGCTTGAAGCTAATGACCAGTTACAAAATCTCATTTGAGGATAAGAAGTAAATATTTTTCTCTATTAGTTAGCCATTTACTCATAATATAGCCAACCCAACATTGAACACTAAAAAGGACTGCAATTTACATGTTTCAATCCCCTTTCAGATTCAAGATGGAAGATCTGCCACATCAGTTTCATGTAAGATTCTGGTGATTGTTTGAGAAAGGCCCTCAACAAAATCTCTGTAATAACACAGACATCCAACAATATTAAAACACATGTACTTTTTGACAACAGAAAGGACATTTATAGTATAATCAAATAGAACTTTAAATGAATTTATTTCATGCTGGTGAAAGGGAATTTCTTAAATGCATAATCAATGCTAAAACCTTTCTGCATCCAAACTTAATACAAAAACATACTACTCACTTAAAAAAACCACCTCTGACATTAAAAGCTATATTTCTTGCAATACATATTATTGGTACAGGTTGACCTTTCTGCAAGGCACATAACTATGAAATTAGTAGAAGTGTAAAGTTGGACTTCTCCAAGATATGTTTATCTCTCATAATAATAATGGATCAAAACAGGACAAATAAACACAGTTCCACTTGTTGATCCAACAGAAGCACAAGAGGCAGAGGTGAGAGGTAGAACTATCAATCCTGGAATTACCACTCTTTCATCTAAGGATGCCTAACCGCTTCTTTAGAGAAAGTAGTTAGTGAAGTCATCTCCATAGAAAAGGTAGTTTTGGTAAGTTCTAGATGAATTAAAAGGGTCGAGGTTATTTTCTTCATTCGGCAGAATCTGAAAACTGAGCCTTATAGGTGAATCCATTGTTCATCAAGATCCTTTCATTCTCTTACCGGTCCATGATGCTCAGGCTGAAGAAACTGTTGTGGATTCGACAATTTATTGAAGGAGTTGGATGCCCCTGCCCCTGTATGGCATGTCATGTCTATCTAGTCACATTAGTTTTCATTCCAAACAACCTTGTTTGGCTTCGCATCTAGAAATTGTGGGAAATCGAATTAGATAGGGAAAGTATCTCCTCACATATGATGGGTTTGGATTAGCACTCATACTTGCTTAGCGAAAGGAGTAATCACCTATGTCGAAACCATCTTTGGTTCAAGATTGAAACATGCCTAGCCAACCTTACTCATTGACTGGCCCCTGAGCCATACCAGTGGTCCCAGGGTATTTGTGGTCGTTGTCCTGAGTAAGAGGACATGTTTACAAGGGCATCATACTTTAGTCGTGGAAGTCTTTTACCCCCCCAGTATGGTAATTTGTGTCTTGTAACTGATGAAATTTGACTTACCATAACCAGCTTCAGAGTTCATTAGAAATTGAGCAGATCGATTTGGATTGGGCTTATGTTGAAAAGAAAAAGGCAGATATAATCCATGAGCAGAATATGAAAAACATAATGACAGAGAATCTAGAGTTCAGATCTCTCTCACCAAGTAGTTGCTGACATCAGGTGCAGATGGAAGATTTGCCACATCAATTTCACATAAGGTTCTAGCCATTGTTTGAGAAAGGCCCTCATCAAAATATCTGTAATAACGCAGACATCCAACAATATTAAAATGCATGGAAGATTTGCCACATCAGTTTCACATAAGATTCTAGCCATTGTTTGAGAAAGGCCCTCATCAAAATCTCTGTAATAATGCAGACATCCAACAATATTAAAATGCATGTAGTTTTTTACAACAGAAATGACATTTATAGTATAATCAAATAGAACTTTAAATTAATTTCTTTCTTGCTAGTGAAAGGGGTTTTTTTAAATGCATAATCAATACTAAAACCTTTATGCATCCAAACTTAATACAAAAGCCACCTCTGACATTAAAAGCTACATTTCTTGCAATATATAATATTGGTACAGGCTGACCATTCTACAAAGCACATCACTAAGAAATTAATAGAGGTGTAAAGTTGGAATCCTCCAAGATATGTTTATCTCTCACAATAATAATGGATCAAAACAAGAGAAATAAAAAATACCTCTTCCAATCGAGCATAGTATGGTGCAAAAACTGGAACAACATGAACACGAGATTGATCTCTGTCCTCCCAAACCTTCAATCGATCATCTATCACCATTGCAATCTTGGGGTGTCAAATCCCACTACGAAAGACATTAAGTCAAGACTTTCTGAAGCCTGTTTCAGATGAACAGATTTGAAAAATAAATAAAGTTTGTGCTGAACTGTGTTGCAGATATTTTTCTTGTAGTAAATTTGTATGTTTACTATACCCCTTTTCAGCAAGAACAACCAATTGTCATTCCTCCATTTGATAGCTAATACCTACCACATGACAAGGTTCTTGAACATTCTCATGCATTTCCACCTATTAAGTCTTCTCATTCTATTATTGTTGGTGCTTCAGAAGCAAGTGTCGATAGTTCACCAGGTAGGGAAGAAGGAGAAATCCCTGAATGTGAGTTGGATCTAGATAGAAGGAGGATACCTCTGATTTTAGAGCATATACGAGACAATGCAGTGCACAATTCCAACTCTGCAGATCCTCCATCATCCTTGAGGTTTATGCCTCAAAGGAATGCCAAACTTAATCAACATCCCTTTGTATGGGCAGGAGCAGAAGATAAAATATGCCTCCAGCTTATAAAATCATCACAAGGGCTAGCTTTTAGACCAGAAGCTCAAGCTATTGATACCATACATTCTAAGATCAATCCCTCTTACAGTGGCCCAGAATATCCTCATGGTGTGGATAGGCATAATTGTGACTCTAGAAGGGGGCTACCTAAAGAGGTACATAGAAGAACTCTGAGACTTCCATTCTTCTTAGAAGCACATGCTAGGATGCAGGTTTCCTTCTACCTAAAGAGGTACATAGAAGAACTCTGAGACTTCCATTCTTCTTAGAAGCATATGCTAGGATAAAGGTTATAACATTTACGTATTTTATAGAAGTGCATTAATTTTTTTTGCCTCATTCATGCTTATGGATATCACTACTTGGGTATTGCATTTCCATTGTCAGTGAATATTTTTTTTCAAATTAATAATATAGCTGGTTTACTTTGAAAATATGCTATAAAATTTATCTAGTGTCTCCCCCTAGGGATTCCTTGTCAATAATAAGCAGAGGTATGAGTTCATGTTTCGTGATTACTCTTCCTTTCCAGGTAAAAGTGTTTTTATAAATTGTAATATTTGTTTCGTTGACTGATTTGTTCATTTTGGTTGCAGGACACATGCTTCAGTTTACCATAGGCTTCCTTCCAACAACAATTGGAACATGATTTCTCCAAAATAAAGCATAGCAGTTCATTGTTATAGACGTCAGTGAAGGTTTAAAATGCGGATGATGTAGGTGATAATCCATCTAATGTTCCATTTCGTGTGTATAAATCAGTAGTCTACACTAATTATGGCTTAACATCAAAGCCTGCAAAATATTTTAGTTCCTTCAACTAGTAATGGGAATCTCCCGATTTCAACATCCTCATCTGCATATAAGAAATATTTTAGTGTCTCTAGCAAAAATCCAATGGTCAAAAGAATAACGAGGAATATCTTTAGCAGTGGGAGATTGCAAAATTACCAGCTAAGAAGACATGTAAGCCGACTAGAACACAGTGACCATAGAAATTTTAAAATAAGCTGACCATCGAGAATGGTTAATTTTTTTCTTCTAATAAACAGATGGCCAGTCGAATGTGTCATGATACGTGGGAGAACACCCGGGGCCTTGAATACCGGGCCAAAATATGTGTTGTTACATAGTGAATATGTTTGAATGTGATTTTTTGTGGTTAACCTAGATAGATATTTGTGGTTGATCATTAGTTGATTATTCATGATTATGTTATAGGTGATTATGTTAATGTATTCGAATATGATCGATTTAAATTGAGTATAATGAATTATAGTTGAATATGTTTTATAAGATTGATTATGGTTAATTATAAATTTAATCATGATTTATAATAGTGGATAAGGGTAATTATGTTTGTCTATAGTTAAATTTAGTTGACAAATATGGAGAAAGGAATCAAATGAGATTTTATAACTGGTCATTAGCTTCAAGCAGTCAGAGAAAATTTTTAGTTGTAACAGATTACCCATCGCTTTCTTGGTTCACTGTTTTAACTATATTAGAGCCCACTATGCACATGATATTATTGTTTACAGTTTTGATTGTTGCTTCAGGATGAAAATGTAGTTCCAAAATCTAACGTTGCCTTGTACTGTGATGGACACTCAAGATCCAAAATCATTAATGGCCCCTTTTCAACAAGAACAACCAATTGTCAGTCCTCCATATGATAGCCAATCCCAACCACACTACAAGGTTCCTGAACATTCTCATCCAGTTCCACCTATAGAGTCTTCTCATTCTATTAATGTTGGTGCTTCAGAAGCAAGTGTTGATGGTTCAACGGGTAGGGAAGAAGGAGAAATCCCTGAGTGTGAGTTGGATCTAGATAGAAGGAGGAGACTTCTGATTTTAGATCGTGGATGAGACAATGGAGTGCACAACTCCAACTCTGCAGATCTGCCATCATCCTTGAGGTTCATGCCACAAAGGAATCCCCAACTTAATCAACATCCCTTTGGAGGTTTATGCCACAAAGGAATCCCCAACTGAATCAACATCCCCTTTGTATGGGTAGGAGCAGAAGATAAAATATGCCTCTAGCTTATAAAATCGTCACAAGGGCTAGCTTTTAGGCCAAAAGCTCAAATTATTGATATTGTACATTCTAAGAACAATCCCTATTACAGTGGCCCAAAATATCCTCATGGCATGGATAAGCATAATTATGAGTCTAGAAGGAGGCTACCTAAAGAGGTACATAGAAGAACTCTGAGAATTCCATTCTTCTTAGAAGCACATGCTAGATACAAGTTATAACATTTACGTATTTTATAGAAGTGCAATAATATTCTTTGCCTCATTCATGCTGTTGACACCTAATCATCAGGATTAGGTGAATATAATGTAAATAAATAAATAAGTAATATGAATAGTCATCGGGAGTTGAAGTGAACGGTCTCTCCCTCATGTATATAATAAAGACTTACCTGAAGGAATAAGATATACGAATCAATTTTGGTTGAAGAGTTACTGCGTGGTCTGACATGGTATCAGAGCCAGCTCCCAAAATAGGTGTAACTCCCTTCTGCCTAATGCTCTTTGTCCACTGCCCCTGTGCACTCTGTTTGCCATAATTAACTCTAAACTCTCTAACCTGACAGCCTCAGACCTTAAAATCTTCTGAATCGCTGAGTTGAATGCCCTTGAGGCCGCGCTGCTGCGTTGAATGGTCCGAGTAGCTATGCGAAGGAGCAGTGAAACGCTGCTGGTGCGTGAATCGACTCCATGACCATGTTTACTGCGTGAATGGTGCATGAATCAAAGCCTCTATCTGCACGAGGTATCTCGGATTTTTTTTTTTAATTTACCTCTGAAGATTTAGAGATCAGCTGGACACACGCTCATTTTCAATGAGTTGTGGAAAGGACTATGTGTTGGTGATGGAGACACAGAGCCATAACAACCTACATTAGACAAAGAGCTCGTCATTTGGGAAAACAAGAACAACAAAGCTTATGCATTAATCACAACATCTGTAAATGAAGAGGTGAGTCGCCATATTTTTCCATTTTCAACCGCCTTTGAAGCCTTACAAAAGCTGAAAGAACTCTATGACTCACATTATGCACTTGAAGTTGTTCAACTCATGATTAAACTCTTCACTCTTGAACTGCAAAATAGTGATCCTTTTGCTCTTGCATCTGAAGTAAAGTCTATAATGCATGATATCAAATCCACTAAGGTTGAATTGGACATTCCTCTTATTGCTTTTCTCAGGGCACTTTATCCTACTTACTCCAATTATCTTGAGTCATTGCAAGCAAATGGTAATCTCAAAGATATCACCTTTGACTCTCTTGTGAAAAAGTTTGCTGAAAGAGAGAAAGCTTTTGGAAAGAAGACAACCCCTGAACCTTCTGAAGAGGCTGCGCGCCTTGCTCATAAAGAAAAGAATCTTGCTAAAGATTCTTCCAGAGGAAGAGGTGGTCGAAGAGGAAGAGGAAGATATTTCAGAGGCAGGGGGGCAGACACTCTCAAGGAGAAAAGGCAGATTTGCACTGCATACGCTGCAAAAGAAATGGATCACATGATGCCTCTACATGCAAGTTACCATGGGACAAAATTGAGCAGCAAAGAAACCAACAAAAATGTAAAACTGATGATATAGACAAAGGTAAAGCATCTGAATCTGCTCACTATGTTGTGGCACAATGTAATATTGGAGTAAATGAAGATTTATTTAATACTTCACTTGCTTCTTGGCAAAATGATTGGTTGCTTGACTTAGGAGCACTTGCCACATGACTCATAGAAAATATTTTTTTGAAGAATTTACTGACAATGTTGATGGAGCAATATACTTTGCAGACCAATAAAAAATCAAGCCATCAGGGCTTGGCACAATCAGGCTTAAATTGCCTAGTCTTCTAGACTTTCTTCTGCACCATGTTCTATATCTCCCACAGCTCAAGAGAAAGTTGCTGTCTTTGGTCCACATCCGCCAGCAAGGTCACTCCATTCATATGTTTGATTGCAAGCTTGAGGTAAGAAAAGCATCTAACCACTCACTTGTCACGAGGGGAATAGAAGAAGAAAGGCTTCTCAAGCTGCAAGGAACCTCTGCTCGTGCACAACATTTCTCATACAATTCTCATTATGAAGAAGGTACTCTTCCATCAAGTTTATTATGGCATGCTAGATTTGGACATTTGAACTATGACAACCTCTGCTTGTTGAAGAAAAATGGTGTTGTTGGTTTGCCTACAATTCTTAGGAAACTTAAGCAATGTGATGCTTGCATTCTAGGAAAGCATAGCAAACAATCTTTTCATGATTCACATTCAAGAGCACATAGAAAACTTGAAATCATTCATTCAGATTTATGTGGTCCAATGCCTGTTCCTTATGCAAATGGAAATAAATATATGATGACATTCATTGATGACTACACCAGAATGTGTTGGGTTTATTTATTGAAGAACGAATCTGATGTTGTTCAAACATTCAAGAACTTTCATAAATGGATTGAAAATGATACACAATCTCATATTGGGTCTATTTGCACTGATAATGGAAAAGAGTACACATCAAATTAATTTGAAAACTATCTTCGCCAACATGGGATCAAACATCAAACAATTGTGACTTATAATCCCCAACAGAATGGTGTAGTTGAAAGAATGAATAGGACAATCTTAAATATGGTACGATCCATGAAAGAATGAATAGGACAATCTTAAATATGGTACGATCCATGCTCTTCTTAAAAAATGTAAAGATAATGTTTTGGGCGGATGCTGTTCTATGTGCTACATATATAAAGAATAGATGTCCATCTAATGCTATTAGAAACAAGACTCCATATGAAATGTGGTATGGACATGTTCTTTTGGTAAAGCATCTCAGGGTCTTTGGTTCCACCTGTTATGCCTTGATACCAACGATACATAGAAACAAACTTGGTGCAAGAAGTCGTAAGTGTATCTTCCTGGGGTATTCAAACACCTCCAAAGCATACTGTCTCTATGATGAAGTAAATAAAAAGTTTGTCGTATCTAGAGATGTAATTTTTCTTGAATCATCCAAAACTGACAATGTTGTTGAGCGGCAATTTGATCGCTTGGATAGATTCGCAAAAGCAAAATCATTTCAAGAATTTGATAATCAAATTCCACATCTTGAAGGGTGGATTCCTATACTAGATCAACATGTGGAATCTTCTTTTGAAGAACACTCTCCCCTGCATGAAACTCCAACAATGGATGATGCTTTAAGTGATGTAATTGATAGAATTGGGAGACTCAATCTTGATTTAGTCCCAACTCAATCAACGGAGCAGCTTGGTCCATCTAAAAAAGGTCCCCCAAAGTGGGTGACAAAGACACTTGAAAGTGTTCATCCTAATGAAGTTGGAAAGGTAGGAACCAAAAATTCAAACCGGCAAAATGGAGGTGATGTAGATGACTCTAATTCACCTGTTGATATGGATGTTTCTT
>APFE030288566.1:0-10337 GCA_000404065.3 Pinus taeda | reverse complement strand
AAACGCCGTAAGGCATAAAGTGCGGAAATCCATTATCCATGTGGTGTGTGCATTATTCAACAAGGTGGATCTTTCTAAATTTGTTGCAAACATTTATGTTGTTGCATTGCTAATTTATTTAGAGTCTACTACTACCTCCTTTTCTTGGAATATTAAATTTCTTATCACCCATGATGACAATCCCTCTAATCACTGGCATCACATTTTTTTCCACTTTAGTGGGTTTACCTTCAACCTAAAGAAACATGAATTTGAGCCACTCAATTAAAAAGAAATTGCTAAATTGCTATTTATCAGGTTTTGAGTAAAAACAATTAATAACTTATATTTACAACACTTCAAATATTTACAACATTTCAAGTCTTGTATTTATAACTCATATTTATAACCCTTTAAAATGAAAGGAACTATCTATATTTTTTTAATAATAAAAAGAATCCTCTTTATAAAACTAACACTGACATGTTACTCCTATATATTTATCTTATATTTAATATTCAGTGTCAATCAATTGAATGACAAGATGAAAGCTCAAATTAATTGCACCTTTAAAACATGACTTAGAAGTTTAATTGGTAATTATGTATTCATTGATTTGTACATTGTTAATTGCAATTTCTCTTGAAAACCAATGTTTATATTAAAATTTTAAAAATTAACACTCAGTCTCTTGTTTCTTTATTTGATCGTGGTACTCGAGATTGCCTTTCTCTAAAGTATCCAATGTGAAGATGATAGCTTATGTGTTTCCGCTTTCTCAGTAGGTTCATGTGATTATTATTATTTTTGGTGTTAATGTCTATGTTTTTTTTATGCCCAACCATTATTTATTATCTAAACATTGATGTTTGAAAATCCGTAAGTGGCTAGTGTGGAAATGGCAAGGTATGTTGAGAATTTGGTTATCTAGTAACTCATAATATGCAGGCGTGTGATTACCAACAGTAGCTAAACAGGGGAGATTGTGGAATCCATAAGAAACTCATAATATGCAAGCGATTGAAGGGCTATCTTTGTAAAAAAAATAAAAAAACAACCCTCTAGAAACGAATTGAACGAGATTTCCTGCAGATATACATGAAATGGAAAAAAGAGAACAAGAGAACCCACCATAATAGGCATTTTCCAAGCTTCCATGTGAATGTAGTCATAAACCAGCAGTTTTTCCTCTATACCCCAGTTTTTCTGATTCTATTATGATCTTGCATGTCGCACTTTTGACTCCTACAACTAGCGCAGCTTTATCAATCACTGACTGTTTCATTTGAAGTGTCATTCACAACCAAGGATATTTATGATGATCCTAAAGTCTAATATTATTGCAAAACCTCCTATTCATGTTTAACTCATGAATTCACAAGGACGCAATTTCATATGAAAGAAAAGCAGGTTAATAACTGTGTTCCAAATGAAAAGCAACAAACCATCAAACTTGGTATTGCGGACACTGGAATTTGCAATTTACTGCACTTTTTATTACATTATAGAAACAAGTACACACGTTGTGGAACAGATAAAATTTTTACAACTAATCGAGTTTAAAAGTTAGATGATTTGCCTGGATCTGCCCCACCAAACTGTATCAGTTTCAAAGGAGTAAAACCCAATGCAAGGCCCAGGCCATTTTGGTAGAATAGCAACCTCTTGGACTGGACAGCCCCTTTTGGGGTATGTTTCTCAAATCATATGTAGAAAACACATTCTAAGATGATGGTGAAAAATAAAAATCACTCAAAAACTCGGGGAATGGTACCTGATGGGATGAAGGGAGTGTTACGTTGTCAACCAACGTTATATTTTCAACCAGATCTGCAACAGCCAAATAGTATTAGTTTCAAAGAGATGAAGCCAACTGCAAGCCCTACACAATTTTGGCAGAATAGCTACCTCACAGACCTGGCCCGTAGCACCTTGGCAGAAGGAAGTCTGCTCTAAACAGGGCAGCAACCTTTGGGAATTGTTTCTTAAAGCACTTCAAAAAAAAAATTCCTGGATGAGGGTGTAAAATCAAAGTACTAAGATACTAGAGGAATAATAGTCACATCAAACAGTAGTATAAAGGGCCTATTAAAATGAAGTGGTCAACCAGCAACTGCGATCTATCATGATGCCCTGGGGACCCAATTTTTGAAGTGCAAGTGTATATATTCAAGCACTTGACAATTGAGAAGCCTACGAAGATATGAGTAAATAGTTGAATTGAACCACCTGAACCACCATAAACAAGAACTTTAGTATGACTAAACTTTGAATCCTCCACTTTTACAAAGAAACAGTTAACCAGGACAACTTGGACAAGATCCCACAGTTCACATATAGCAACTGTATACCTCATCAAACATTCATACAACTAAAGTTGCAAGAACCACCAATTTGTTAGTCAAAATTTAGGGTCTTAACATTCATTCATTCTCAACAAGGTACTGACATGAATCAAGTGATCCGTATACAGTACACTGATCAAATTTCCTATATATTTTTATTGTGGTGTTCTACAATAGCGTTATACCAGGAAAACAACGATGGGATACTTAACAAATTGTTTCAAATTACAAAACAAAAAATAACAAATTAATTGGGTCTTGGTTTAATGGTACGGAAGGATAACAAGAGACATGTTTCACCCCTCCCACGTTGCGTCGTCAATGCAAGAAGGCCATTCCTGGCAGTTGCTTCTTAGCCAGAGATGCAAAAATTAAGAGGTAAACAAAGGAACACAATCTTAAACTCCACCCAAACGTATTCATTTGGATAATCACTAATTTAAAATAGGACCACAAAACTGGCAGCATCAAATATAATAGGATGAAAAATAAGAGAACCAACTGCAAACCACACTTATGATGAAATTGAATCTAGTTATGATTCATATGACCTAAAAAGGCCTCAAATTATAAAGTTTTCCCCATTTAAGAATCCCATGGGGGAAAACTTTACCCTACTATATTATGAAGACAAGAACAAAGGTGCTCAAGTAAAAATAATTATCAAGGTTTGGAAAACCAATGGCAATAAAAGACCTATCTCACTGTTAACACATTGTAACATGCAAGTTGCAACCATATATTAAATTATGGAGAGGAGCTTTTATCTAATACAACAAATGGCCAGTGGCCACAAACCAACTGCTATCATTAGAGAAAATAAAATACCTCAACCATGTTGTCTACTTACCATTTACAATAGGGAAGGCTCAACAATTCAAACGGACTGTGTAAACTTTGAGGCCCACAAGACAATAAGAATAATGAATTTAGCCTGAAAATAAACAAACCTACAAAATTTGAGCAGCAAAGCATTATGCCTCTCTCTCTTCTGAGACATCAGAAGAATCTGATGCATTAGCATCCTTTGTTGTTTCCTTGCATTCTTCAGCTGATTTAGCAGAATGTTCTGCAGCATTTTCACAATCTTTTGCAGCTTTTGCAGGACCTGGTCCTGCTGACACTTTAACCATAGCACAGCGCAAAAGCTTGTCACCAAGAATAAAATCGTCTCCCGAATTCTTCAATAATTATGCCTTCTTCAAATAATGTAGAATCCTCACGCATAATTGCTTCGTGTAGCTTTTACACCGAACAAAACAAAACTTCATCAGCATAGACAACCAAAATACAGCTTAAAAGAAATTATTCTAGAAAACAACTCTTCCATCATTGAACACTTCTTAATCTAAGGTATCTATGTTGTTGCTCCTCACCATAAAGTTTAGAAATTCATAATTAGACACAAAATAACCATAGCAATGTAGAATCAGGGCTTGTTATTCATTGAAATTTCAACTAAATTAAATAGTAGTTGCCAGATGCATCTAGATTCATCTTTACATTTTTAACTATACAAATGCTTTCATTTTATAGGAAACATTCTGGTCTCTTTCACATGATGCCCTTGTGTAGGTGTCAAAGAATTTTGATGCACCATCCATCATTATGAACTCATTTTGACTTTCTCAGTCTGAGATTGATGGACATATCAGGTTCCCAACATCTAGTCTCATGCACCATCCTTTATGAATTCATTTTAACCATCGTAGTTAGAGCTTGATAGATAACACTTCAAGCATGGGTAGATAACCACGACATTGGTCCATTGATGAGATCAAGTGAGTGTTAAGCAGAATCCACCGGGGCTGCATTTTTGCCTTGGATCTGCCCCACCAAACTGTATCGGTTTCAAAGGAGTAAAACCCAATGCAAGGCCCAAGCCATTTTGGTAGAATAACAACCTCTTGGACTGGGTAGCCCCTTTTGGGGTATGTTTCTCAAATCACTTGTAGAAAACACATTCCAAAATGATGGTGAAAAATCAAGATCACTCAAAAACTCAGTGAATGGTACCTGATGGGATCAAGGGAGTGTTACGCTGTCAACCAGCATTATATTTTCAACCAGATATGCAACACCCAAATAGTATTAGTTTCAAAGAGATGAAGCTAACTGCAAGCCCTGCATAATTTTGGCAGAATAGCTACCTCACGAACCTGGCCCGTAGCACCTTGGCAGAAGGAAGTCTGCTCTAAAAAGGGCAGCAACCTTTGGGAATTGTTTCTTAAAGCACTTCCAAAAAAAAAAATCTTGGATGAGGGTGTAAAATCAAAGTACTAAGAGACTAGAGGAATAATAGTCACATCAAACAGCAGTACAAAAGGTCCCATTAAAACGAAGTGGTCAACCAGCAACTGTGATCTATCATGATGCCAGAAGTATATAAACAAATTCCTAAAATCTTGAACTGTATTGGGAAGATATGTAGATCACCAGATAATGCAAACATATTTTTACAATCTAAATACTGAAATGGGCAAATGGATAAATCCCTAACTCTGCAGCTCGAGGTGTGTGATCAATGAGGCAGTAGCTAGGATGAACAACGCACTCAAAAGATGGTGTTCAGTGAATTGCTAGCAATAATAATCAAACTAATATGATGATTGTCAGACCTGACTTTCATGACAATATGTAGCAGCGGTCAAACAGTAAAACTTCTGTTACATGTAAGTTCTCAATAGCAGGCCATATACAAGTACTTGAAGACTAAAATTACCGAACTGGTCAGGAGCACTAACATCTAGAGCAAAGTAGGTGACAAGATATTGTCCAAAATGATTGGCAGAATGGGCAATAACCACCAAAGAATGAACACTTCAAGCATGGGTAGATACCACGGCATTGGTCCATTGATGAGATCAAGTGAGTGTTAAGCAGAATCCATTGGGGCTGCATTTTTGCCGGGATCTGCCCCACCAAACTGTATCAGTTTCAAAGGAGTAAAACCCAATGCAAAGCCCAGGCCATTTTGGTAGAATAGCAACCTCTTGGACTGGGCAGCGCCTTTTGGGGTTTGATTTCGTTGAATATTGAAAATAAAATTCTGTTAGTTGCAGGTCCTCAATCTTTCTGATAACCTTGGTGTGAAACTTCACAGTACCCACGGAGAGACCGTCATTTTTCTCCCATAGCACGGCAACACATAGCTGAGCAAGATACCCTCCGCTCAACGCTTATCCGCTCTCCGTATCTGTTCAGAGAGAAGCTCTGAATTGCACATTCAGCATAAACTTGTGTGCTGAGAGAGATGGCTTTGGAAAATTGGGCGTTTAAGCGAGTGCAGACGTTGGCAGACAGTGGAATCCAAACGGTTCCACCCTAGTACGTGAGATCAGTGGAGAAAACCCATGAGGACCCTAACAGGTTCCAGGTTCCCATTATCGATTTACAGCTATGATTCACCCCCCAACAACATGATCATTTCTGCAAGAATCAATATGACAGCATCGCTGCACAAATTGCAAGGGCTTCAGAGAATTAACTAAAAAAATACTAGCCCATGACTTTAGTTTTAACTCGATATATAAAAAAGTAAAATAAAATCCGTAATGTAAAGCCAGGGCCATGCTGATGTCTGCATTGTTGCAATTATGGGACTCACTGATATGTATCTGACAACAGCTCCTCGTTAATAAATGAGGATGCTCAAGTTATCAGCATGTGATGTAAAGGCAGATGCTTGCTCGTTCACTGTCTGCAGTGAATATATTTAGTTATCCACCACAAGATTTCCTCTGAGTTTCATCGTTTTAGCTGATGTTGAATGAAATGAAAGGAACATGCAACTTTCTACAGGACTTCCATGGTTTCAAATTTCAATCATGGAAGAAACAGTAGAAGAACCAAGAAAGAAGAGAGGGCCAAAACCTGGAGATGATTGTAGAAGGAGATATCAGTACAAGTTTCCTGAGAATGACATGGTCAAAGTTAGAAGTGTTTTCACAATTTTGTTCTTTAAGCTAATGCTGAAATAATGTACACAGATGCAACAGAGGGAAAGAAAACTGGAGGAAAACTACCCAAACATACAAGTTTTTTAAAAAATTAAATAAAATATTTATTCACTTCGAAGTGTATATAGAAAAATATAGAAAAGAAAACAGAATGAGAATTGAAATGAAATAGATCAGCATACCTTGGCAGAAGAAGTATTGTAGTATGGAGTATCAGCAGAACCAGTGGGAGAACCAACTGACACGACTTTTTTATTACCAATAGACAGTGATCCAGTTAATCCCACATTGTAAACTTCAATTCCATTTGGCTCAAATAGCCCATAATTCCTCTCGGAGGTTGGGCCAGGCTTCATGTCTTCATTGAATAATGCAAATAGGTAAGCCTGCAAAACAACATTGGGCCTCAAAGGAGTCCCCTTGTTCTGAGCCAGCAGCTGAAGCAAATTCCCATTATAAGTCTGTGCATTCTGAAGAGTTGCACCTGCTTCATCGGCATCACCGTTTGAAGGCCATCCAGTTTCAGTGACTATGACTTCTATATTAGGATATCCTAGTGCAGATAGTGCAGAATAAACTGCATCAACCTGTGCATATAACATGTTCTTATAGACAACATTATTGTTCTGGTCAACGACAGCACTTGCATTTGGTTCGAGTAGTACATAATCCAGGGGTATCTGGCTTGGCTGGGCTTCGTATGGAAAGTATGGATAAGCATTTATGAAGAAAGGAGAACCAATCTGAGACAGGAGAGCCAAAAGCTGTTCCATTAGGCTCTCCAATCCTGGTTGAAATGAACCAGCAGATGGTGGATATGAAGTCACAAGTACACCAAGAGAATGGGGAGTGCTAATTATAATATCCGTGTCCGCACCAATGCTGACTAGGGCTGAATGAATGTTTTGCATTGCAGGAACTAGGTTTTCCATTAACTGTGTGTCAGTTCCTATGTAAACCTCATTCCCTACTGCTATACCTATGATCTTTGTGGCTGGTAAGTAAGTTTGAATGTTTTCATTGACCCATTTAGTGGCTGAGTTTGAATCTGTCAAGTTGCCAATGATATCATTTGCCACTCCAACAATCAATTCTATACCAGTGTTTGCAAATGCTTTCAGGACTGTCGCATTTACAGTGTAGAGTTTTATTCTGCCGATATTGCCGGTCTGCAAAAGACCCACTACTAGGTTCCGGTGGTGGCAAGTCGTCTGCAACTTGTCCATAGTTGATTCCTGTTGTGGTGGCACTTGTGCTGGACAGAGCATTTGAAAGAGCCAGTCCTGAAAGATTTAACGTAAAGTGTAAGATGCAGTATGTTGATGTAAACAAAAATGCAAGAATTAAGATAATTTCTATAGACTACGACAAATCCCGCTGACAGTGGAGGATATCTCCCATAGACAGATGCTGCCTGTTGTGGCACAGTTTTTATCCTTTCGTTTCCCTGCCTATCAGAAAGACTCTCAGATAATGACATATTGAAGACCTCTGAAACCAGGGGGATAACATGGGTGCCCAGAGTTATGTTTAAACCCTAAACGTGTTTTACCAACTCTGAAAGCCTAAAAAACAATAAAAACAAAAGTTGTAAGGTTTTGATTTAAGGAGTGCTGTGGATGGTAAATATCATGGACTGAAACCATGTTTTCTCTTTTCCTCTTTTCCTCTACCTTTGCATCAATAATAAATACTTTGTAAAGGAGCAACACTTGCAGGAGCCAGTATCTCTTGAAGAAGGCCATCAGTTCAACAAGTGTAAAATGCCTAGATTTGTGAAAAGACTCTTCATGGGAATTCATAGCCAAGAATCACAATGCGCCAGTGTGAACCTCTTAATCCACTGCACAACAAAATAAGTACCTAACAACATAGCTGCCTAACCAGCATAGACTTAGAAGTTTGTGACCCTTTCAAACTCAAAAGCTAAGTTTCTCAAACCTTATTTAGCATGACAATCTAGAGTTACATCCATGGAAAAGGAAAAGATTTACCTATCGGCCAAATTAACAAGACTTAATTCCAAAGGCATTGAGGATATTTGACCCAATAACCTGAAGCTAAACAAAGTATTTAACCACAAAAACTCGACCAACTTTTAAAACTTCATAAGTCTATGCTGGTATCGTGCGGGCATCGTTGAGGCTATGCCTGTGCAGGCTAATGAACAGTATTCATGTTGTCCTCTTTCTTGGCTCAATGGATCTTCAAAGGAGCAAAAGAGGGAAGAAGACTGGGATCTCATGGTCTTCCATTGAACAGCAAGGCGCATAAAATTGTCCCAACTGCTTGCAAGGTCTCTACAGCAAAATATGCAAATAAAAAGGCTGAAGTCAGAATGAAAAAGAACCGACACTACCCGAATTGCAGAAGATATGCAATCAGTAAAGATGGGCGAGAACATGGGTGCCTAATTACTATAGAGTAATGTTTCAAGCCTAAGCTGCGCCAACGTAAAATAAAAAATTGAAGATTCATTGGGTGTTAGCAGTGCTTTGGAGAGTAAATATTTCGGACTGAAACCATGTCTTGTTTTATCTCTACTTTCATCGAAGAGAAACCTTCTCGAATGGAGCAATACTGTAAGGAGCCATGAGTATCTTTTGTTAAATAAGACCTCCTGCTTCATTACGGAAAATGCTAAGACTCGTGAAGATGGTCTTCACGGGATTTATGGACAACATTCATGAAGAAGGCGTTCATGGGAATTTGGGAATTTATAAGACAACAATGATGGTGTTCATGGGAAATTGGGAATTTATGAGACAACATTCACAAGTGGCCAGTGTAGACCTCCTGAGCCACAGTAAGAACATGGATATTTGATAAGCACAAAGTTACTTTTGTAAACTTTGGCCAACATTCATGAAGATGGTGTTCATGGGAATTTGGGAATTTATAAAACAACATTGGTGGTGTTCATGGGAAATTGGGAATTTATAAGACAACATTCACCAGTGGGCAGTGTGGATCTCTTAAGCCACAGTAAGAACATGGATATTTGATAAGCACCAAGTTATTTTTGTAAATTTAAACTAGAAATTTTCAGTTGGTCTAATGGTTAGTAGAAATATTTGGTCTCAAATCTTGTGGTCGAATCCTTAACAATACTATATGTACTTGAAAGTTGGTTCTTCAGTTAAAAAGACTTGAACCAAATATCTGAAACTCTAAAAAAATACTTCATACAGGAAAAGTTGCTCCATACATGATTTGTTTAGTTAAAAAAAACTTAAACCAAATATCTAAGACTCTGAATAATGCTTCATACAGAAAAAAATGACAGGGCATTGAGAAGTGCCAATCCAGTAAGGTCCTAACCAACGCTTCTTGACTCTTCCATTAAGAATCCATAACATGAGAGAATGTGCAAATGCGAAAAAAAACGAACAATGCAAACAAACATTTACCAGACAGCATAACCAGAGCCCACAAGCAGCTCATTCCTAGACTTCCTCTGCCCATTAGTGAAACTCCCATGGCAGCACCCTCTACGTGCCCAAATTCTGTTAGTTGCAGGTCCTCAATCTGTCTAATAACCTTGGTGTGAAACTTCACAGTACCCACGGAGAGACCGTCATTTTTCTCCCATAGCACGGCAACACATAGCTGAGCAAGATACCCTCCGCTCAATGCTTATCCGCTCTCCGTATCTGTTCAGAGAGAAGCTCTGAATTGCACATTCAGCATAGACTTGTGTGCTGAGAGAGATGGCTTTGGAAAATTGGGCGTTTAAGCGAGTGCAGATGTTGGCAGACAGTGGAATCCAAACGGTTCCACCCCAGTACGTGAGATCAGTGGAGAAAACCCATGAGGACCCTAACAGGTTCCAGGTTCCCATTATCGATTTAGAGCTATGATTCACCCCCCAGCAACATGATCATTTCTGCAAGAATCAATATGACAGCATCGCTGCACAAATTTCAAGGGCTTCAGAGAATTGGGGTTTCTTCCAGATTATTAATCATGGCATCCCTGACTCTATTATTGCTCGAGTGCAAGCAGCGGGCAAGGCGTTCTTTCAACTTGCCACTGAGGAGAAGGAAGCATACGC
>APFE030288561.1:24253-90544 GCA_000404065.3 Pinus taeda | reverse complement strand
TCCCATTTTGCTAGTGCAGCTGCATCTGTGGGTTTATTTGGCTTAACATCTCCATCACATATCCCCTGCCATAATTCATTGTAAATGAGAGTGCTTTCGATGAGACGATGCCATGTTTTATAAGATTTTGTGCCTTCAAGTTTGTCGGAATCAGAAAACAAATTAATCAACTTAGACATTGTAGCGTTGAAGAGTCGCACCAAGAATCAGAACAGAAATGACAAGATAGTCAACACAACACACCACGCAAAAAACACGATCTATCGGGGCTTGGCCTTGACCCTCGAATAATCGTCAAAACAGGAGAAAATTGACTGAGCTTTGCACTTGGCTCTAGTCAATTTCTCAAATTTTTACAAGGCAACTTTCAAAATTTGACTTTTACAATGGTGCTTTTGCACAATCTAGTCAAACAAAGTTACCCCCCTTCAAAGTAAAATTACTTTGAGTTACACTTATCCCTTCAAAAAATTACAATTAAAAATATCTCCTTATTACTCCAAAAATTACGAATGACCTTATTCCTCCACAAATATTACTAAATCCTTGTTACTCCAATAATATTACATAAAAATATATACCTTGTATCCCCAAATTCCTATTTCCACAAATTTACAAATTTGGTTTAGCTTTCATAAGTGACTACAAAATATAAAGTGTAAGATCTTTAAACAATACTTCAATGCATATCTTCAAACAATACTTCAGAGCCTTCTTTCATTCATTTCCTTGGCGTGTTGACAACTCCAGGATTTAGTATTCTCTCCTCAAAATTCAGTTTCCGACGTTCAACATCTCATGATGCTCCCTCCAACAAGTCTTGTGAATATGTCTCCTGTAACAAGCCTTTCGAAAGCGATGAAACTACACATTTAGTAGCAATTTGAATATTCAACAAGATTTTTTTTTGTTTGTTGAATTAATCAACCGAAGGGCAATTTTCACAACAGGAATATCCCAATAGCATGCAGAATCTCCCACTCTATTCCACTTAGATAACAAGGTAACTCTGAACCATACTCTGCCATTTGTACATACAATCATACTCTGATGTCTGCACTTATATGTCTAAAACTTCGTTTTTTTTTCAACGAGATTTGGTAGGCAGGGGATCAATACCCATGCTCCAGCTCGTGCAGATCACCAGAGAAGAACACACACATTCATTTGTGCCAACGAAAATAAGATGGAACCATACGTACTAAGCCCACAAGAAATCATGAAAGCACCGTAATTCTTCATCGATCTCTATCATTTAGTGCCAGAATTTCTCCTTTGGCTACTGACACACCAGAATTACACCTTCAGTGACAAAACATTGTGAACATCAGGGACTTGATCCACATACTCTACCTCTTTGATCTCTACCAAATCGCATCAACACTTTACACCCCTCGCACACAAAGAGTATATATATATATATTTTAAATAACGTGAGCTTCTCCAATAGTGCAGGGAAGGCAACCCATCAATCAGCGGGGTCTGATTATTACTCTTCCATTGAAGGAAGCCAGCAGGATGGAAGGCCGCCAAAGATCCAACGAATGGAGTCCCGTGACATTGAAAGAAGGGCAAGCAATTTAGGTCAGGGTTGGTCCGTCCCTAGGTATGTTTCTTCAGTTGACGATCCTTATTTAGATTCCTCTTCACTTGGAGGAGAAGCAAGGGACTCACGGGAAATTAAGGATGTTAAAGCTGAACCCAAAGAGTACAAAGTAGAAGTGAGAAATGAGGTTAGGTTCGATGCCAAAGCTGACAGGGAATTGTAGTCAGAAGCCAGTGGTGAGCTTAAGGAGCCTAAAATTGAAAGGGATTATCATTTGGATGCAAAGGGTGACACTCGGTCGGAAAGAGATTGAGATCGCCGAGATAGAGGTGAAACAAGGGAGAGTTGGAAAGAGGGTAGAGATCACAACTTTGATCATCTAGGGTTTTTTTTAGCACAGGGAAACTGAAGATTTTGGGTGGCATGCTTCCAGCGGAAAAGAAGCAGGAAAGTCACAGATTTTGCATACTTTGATAATAAAAATGATTTTAGAATTTGCAGATCTAAAATCAATAAAAAAAATTTGCAAATTTCATACCAATCTTTTGCTGATCACTTCAACGGAGTTGAGTTTTCCACGATCTGATAGAGCTGGAATCTCCTTCTCAAATCAACTGCAGCATTACTGGAGTTTTGATACCACAATAACGGCAGAAGTGTCTTCAGACACATAATTTTATTAATCAAAAAAAATAATTACATAATTGATTTTGCAAGAGTTTACACCCGAACAACCAAACACTCTTGCAATGAGCTATTTATAAGCTCTATGTCCTAACTACCTCTAATTATGGATCACTTATTAAATAACAAGTTTCCATTTACAATAAATGCTATAAAAACCAACTAGCTAACAAATCTCCTAAAATAAGAGCCTAAGAAACGACACATTTGGAGAAGTCATATCTAGTTACAACAATATGCTAATTCCTAAAAGTCTCCATTAAATAATGAAACATTCTAGATAATATTATTAATTTAATATCTTAAATTAATAATTATTTTATTTTAATTTTATAACCTATGATAAAATTGTATTTTTGGATCATCTAACAAAAAGGTCTGAAATGTGCTCTTGGATTTTGTGAGTGTTGCCACAAAATCTAGCAGGCCTTGTGAGGGGACTCATAAGGCGAGGGTCATACCCTATCACAATAATGAGGAAGGATTGCCACTATCACCTCAATAATCTTCCTCCCGCTGTTTAGTGGGGTTTCACCACAAGGGGGGCTTCCATGTATTCACCTATAAGGATATTCTTATTAGAGGGCTCTAGGTGATATAAGCAAGTGAGGGTAATATACCTTAATGATGGAATAGGCTCAAATCTTCTCTATAAAGGAGCAAGTTTACTAACCCTAGACTAGACAAGGGGCTCCTCAAGCTAGGGCTTATTGGTATGCAATGATAAAGGAATACCTAGACATCTAGAAGTTAGAGAGAGGGTTTATTCAATGATTGGATGAACAAAGACACAAGATACACCCTCAAATAGACTCCAAGTTGAAGCTTGGCTAGGGTTTATGGTTTTTAGAGCAGAAAAACAAACTGAGAAGGATGACGTCAACCCTATTAGGGGAGGGTTCACCACAACAAAGGTTAGATTTTGCATTTAAAAGGTATAAGGAGGCAAGCCTCAAATTTTCATCCATAAACATCCATCCAAAATGACCTTAGAGATAGTTTGGCGATAGAAAAGACTTGCCGACTTTCCTTAAAAAGCTTAGGAGATATAAAAGAAGAGAAAAGAAACTTTAGCTAGTGGCTAATCCTACTTGGGCAAATGGAGTTTTAGGGAAAATTTAAAGGAAAAAGAAAATTGATTTGGGCAAGGGGGAAAACATTTTTTCCTCTTGTAAAACCCTAACTATCCTTTTTGTGAGGGGAGAAATTAAATAGAAGATGAGCACTAGGATTTCTTCTACGAATTTCATGGTAGAATACCTTTAACATGAAAAGTTTTACCAAGATTTCAAATAAACAATATGCCTTTAGTCATGGAACATTTAAAAACCCTAGCATTAATCCATCACATGCAAAATAATGAAAAATCAACAATATGTTGATTTTTGTAGCTTGGGAGGTACACCAAGTCTCGAGGATCGAGTGTTTGGAGGAAGGAGCTCCACAAGTGGTCTTGTGGGCTTGAAACCCAAGCTTGGGGTTTTGCACCCATCGATGTTTGGGCCAAAACAGTGACGAGATTGCGACATGTGATGGATGATGATGATAGTAGATGACGAGACGAATCCAATGAATCAAGAACCGTTCGATTTTGAGTTGTCGTTGAAGAGATATTAATTTTTGAAGTTGCAAGTGGGTTTGTGTGGGTGACAAGTCATGTAGGCTTGTGTTTTTGGATAGTTGTACAAGCCCACCTTGCATATTCCTTGGAGCCCTTGTGAAGGCTATATATTAAGGTCAAGTGTGAGACATAATTTACACATCCCAGATGCATCAACATCAAAGAAATATCTCAGTAATTTGGTGCAAGTTACCTTGTGAAGGATGCCGCAAGCTTGAGGAAGCTTGGGAGACCTGTTTGATGTGCCCTGTCACCAGTTCTGGGTGTGTTCTTCTTGCAGATTGGAGCCGTTGTCACAGAGGTGAGTTAGAGCTGTTTTGTGCATGTACTTTTTAGGTATTTGTCTCTGTTTAGGGCCATAGAGAAGTGATTAAGGTACAACGCTGTTGGAGGACTTGTAGAAGGGCCGAGGGGGCTAGTCAAGCCCCTCTCTCCTAGTCATAGTCATCAAGGATAGGCTGCAACCCAAAAATGAGGTATTTTCCTATCTAAATAGGCCGAGATCCTTGCTGTAGCTACCTATTGAGTTGTAGGATCCTTGAGGCTTGCAACAACATATGGTGAAGGGTAGAAGGCAACAAAGAAGGGTAACTTATTCGGACAAGGAAGTACAGTGATTTGGAACAGAATTAGCGTTGTTGTGATGCCCTAGCCAGAGCTCAGAGAATGCACAGAAATCAAGGTCAAGGAGGCAACAATAGTAAGTTGCAGATGTCACCTTGTTGATGATTGGATGCTATGTGGATGGGACTCCTAGGAGAGGACATATTGAGAAGTCTGTTGGCAACCAAGAGTAGGGTTTCCTAGATGGTTGGATGTCTTAACTAGGAGTAGATGCTACAACAACATTGGTCACTCATGGTCTGTTGGAGGGCAACATGAGAGTGGACCAAGTGTGAACATGGATTGGACATTTATGGTCTACTGGAGGACAGTGTGATAGTGTCCAAGTTGGAGGCTGGTGTCCACCATCTTCATGGACTTAGATGGTTGCTAAAGTGGCAGTTGTTGAGCTCAAGGTTTGATCAACCCTAGACTTGTGTGTGGAGAAGGACTTCTACAGCAGATGATGGGCAATCCTCCTAGCCCGTGTTCATTGTGGGCGATGGACATCTTGCAGTGATAGGTGGCAGCCCTCCATGCCCTATGTTGGTCTTCATTGGAACAACATAGGAAGACCATAGCGGCTTGAAGTCCCTGAGTAGCTAAGGAGTAACAATGGGCAGATTGAGAGTTTTTCACAAACAGAGTTGTGAACAACCCGACAGGAGTCTCGATGTGTTGTGCCCTTGATGGGCTAAGGCACAACTAACGAGCAAATTGATAATCGAGGTTCAATGGTCAGATGGACTTGGAGCATTGATAGAGGTAGGAGCTGCAGATCGGGAGCCAAAGGACCAGGTAGGTACAGGGTACGACGAAGGCAACTGTGAGGAGCTCTACATCAGCTAGACGGTCAGAGTATCTTGTTAAGGGCAGATTGGTTGTCGATGGATTGACACCAAGCCCTAGTTTTGTATCTTGTATCAATGGATGTATGAGGGCCATTATCCTTGGTACGAGAGTGCTAGGCTGTTATATTATATGTTGATTAATATAACGAAGTTGGGTTGAAAATTGTAAAAAGTTGTCCATATTTTGTGCACTAGTAGATTACTGTTGATTATATTCCGCTGTGCAAAGTAGTATCGTTGTGATTCTTGTTTTGGTAGTGTAAGAGATACTAAGATTCTATCCTAGACCCAAGATTGTGGAAAAACAACACAATAAACTTACAAATCTTTCCAAAAAAAGCCTTCTTTCAATCCCAAAAAGATGTCTCCAATGCAACAATTGCTGTCCATAATATCACATTTTTACCTAGTAGTGAATAAGCTAAGGCAATTCGCACTCTTCTAAGAGAGGCCAAATTTACATTTGTGATGGTGAAAAGTGTGAGTTAAGGGATCCTTTATTTATATGAGGTCTATCTCTTCACTTCTACAAAAATATTAGCCTACAAGCCCTAAAACAAGTTTGACTTTGTGTTTTTGACAACTAAAATCAATAAAATAATGCCATAAAGACCACATGTGTGGGTCGATGTGCTCCAAAATCATGACATCATGCCCTTTTTGGGCCATAAATGCTACAAAAATGCATGAAATGGCATGTAACATATAAAAACCCTAGCATGAATCCATCACATGCAAAATAATGAAAAATCAGCAATAAACTTACAAATCTTTCCAAGAAAAGCCTTCTTTCAATCCCAAAAATATGCCTCCAATGCAATAGTCAATTTCCATAAAATCACTTTTTTACCAAGTAGCGAATAAGACAAGACAATTCACACTCTTCTAAGAGAGGCTGAATTTACATGTGAGATGATGAAAAGAGTGAGTAAAGGGATCCTCTATTTATATGAGGCCTATTCCTTCACATTTACAAAAATATTAGGCGACAAGCCCTAGAAGAAGTTTGACTTTGTGTTTTTGATAGGACAATGGGTTAGAAGCCCATAAAGACCACTTGTGTGGGTCGATGTCCTCCAAAAGCATGACATCATGCCCTTCTTGGGTCATAAATGCTACAAAAATGCATGAAATGGGCCAATGAGATGCCCCATCATCATAATTAACTCCAAGTATTGAGGGGAGATCTCAAAAAGCACCTCAAATTGCCTCCACATCCAAAAACCATGCTCTGGGTGCCCTATGTCACCCTCTGTAGGGATAGATGGGTGACGTGGCACTATCTCTCTCTAGCATTGGGGCTCCAAGTGTGAGTAAAAGTCTTCCTTTTGTCATCCTAGGAATGACCATCATCCTCTGGACTTTGGATCCAACAACGCCCATCAAATAGTGTTGAGGCCAACCTAGGGGCGTCCTTGGTCTATTGGGTACATCATCAAGTAAATCCAACACCAAGCAAGAGGAGCTCAACGTTTGGGGGTGTTTTGGGTGCCAATCATCATCAAGAATCATCTAAGTGCCCAACGCTCAACTTTGGAGGGGCAACACTGAATTTGCAAAGTCATAATTTCTCTTTGGAAGGTGCAAAACAATTTGGGCATGCAATGTAGTGGAGTGATATAATGACCCTTAGAGACCTCTGCTATTGTGTGAAGAACCACCTAACAAAACTATCTCAAGATCAAGTGAAAGCTACCGATTATTAGGGACAGTGGCCATAGATGCATCATAATGGATCATACCCTTAAAACTAACACAATGACACCTTCAAACTAAGATCACCTTCAAATATGTAACTAGATTAATTCTCATAAAAGTGTTCCCTACTTGTGTTAGGGATAGCTAGATGGTCAACCCTATTAGGTGTTTCCAGGCCCTAAGGAAAGGTGACATGTCCTAATCAACCTTTTAATCAGTTGGTGCTTGTAATAATGGTGAAAATGGAGGGTAAGGACTTTAAGGTAAGGTGCCATGGCCATGGGACTAGCTGATGGAGGTCCATCATCTTGAATGTATAGATGTAAGGAGGGAGAAATTGTGGAGGCATCAATTACCCCTTTCCTTGACCTTCTTTTTCCACCCTATGGTGCGCCTTTTACTTCTTTTTGATAATGCGTTGACTAGGAGTGCAAGTTAGTAGCCCATGCTTGCTTTTAATGTTTTAGCATTTATTTACTCCTTAATGATGAGCCAATTTATTGCTTATCAGGGGTGAGACATGCAATAGTTCCTTTGTTATGAGATGGAGCAACAACTGATCAAGGAACTGGGTGGTGGCTAATGAGGGGGGTAGAGCTCATGCTAGGCTTTGCCCACGTGCTAATTAATGTCTTGGCTATCTTTTGCATTTGAACTTTCTTTTTCTTTCAATGTGGCCATTTTGTGCTTTTATCTTTGTTTAGCTGCATCATCCTCCAAGGCAAAGTTTCCAACCCAAACTCAAGGATGAGGAGAAGAGAATGCCAATCCCAATGAACAAATGACCACAAGCCCGAAGAATGGGAACGAAATATGGGGAATGAGGGAAAGTGATAAGTATGGAATATCATGGACACGCTACTTCAATCCAAGTCTCCCAAGTAGTGCCCCTCCTATAACCCTAAGGCCTCATAAGATGTATCGCTAGACTAGGGTCAAAAACTGACCTCCCTGGTAAAGTGAAAGAAGAGGTTTAAAATCAAGGTCGATCAAGCGTCTAGATCACTCCTTAAGTCATGTAGTATGCCCAAAACATTAATTAAAAGCACATGATTGCAAGATGGTTAAAGTTCTTGTTGAATGCTGACTTGCCTTCCTTCAAGAGGAATGCTGGATGGCGAGAGGTGTCTGATCGGTGCGAATGGTGGAGGATCATGGCATATTATCATGTAATAAGCAATATAGGACTGTTCGATGGTTGGCTTTCCAAAGAAGAAGAAAAATATTCTCCGATGGGGTTACCCACTTTTTGGTGGGTGACATATGGCTCACCGTAGAGTGCATGATCCATATGCTTGAACAGGGAGTTCAGAAGAACCCCAACAATCCCTGGGGTCGCAGACCTATTACTTGTACACTCAAAGCAACTTGTTGATAGCATGTGAACAAGGTGTTGATCGTCACCCTTATAATTATAGGATATAAATAAAGACAATGCTAGAAAGAAAGTTAACTAAATGTAGTTAATCTACTATGCATACACATCAACATGAAAATGAATAAGTAGGGTGCACACACAATAACGCAAACAAAATTTAATTACCCACTTTAGCCTAGGCTAGCATACAATGCACCAAGGATAGTCATATAATGAATGCAACCAATATGTTATCAGGTCAATATCACCCCCTTATCCCTATGACTAATTATGAGATATAACAAGAAAACATCATAATTAACTATATCTTAATACTCAAATGCTGGATCCATGCCATAAGGGTGGGGGGTGTGAAAACAAATGAACCATGGGTCAGATCACTCATACTACCTTGAGAAGGGACAGAGGGTGAAACAACGAAAGACAAATTCCGCCGACACTTGGTATTGGAACCAAAAACAGAGACGCCACCTTTACTGGACCCATTTCTACCTTCGTTTATTGATTGATTTGCCAAATAAGGACACTTCACATCTTTGGAACAACAAATTCTTCATTTGACCTACCCCTAGAATTTGTGGAGAAAAAGGGATAGTTTACCTGTTTTGAGATACTTTGAATGACCACAAGTTACCCCCAAAATGCCCCTTTAAAATTTTGTTCAGAATCATTTATCTCAGTTGTAGATTCCAAAGATTGGCCACAAAGGTCTAGTGACTGATCTGCAAAACTATTGCTTTTGCAGTCACACAATTGTCCCTTTAGGAGAGTGGGGGTATCATCAAAATATGGAAAGAGCCATAAATATTTTCTCTAATCCGGATTACCATCATCCTCAATGGGATCAGATAGATCTTCCCCTATGTCACATCTAGGGCCACCTAGGCTGCAATCACCCCCTTGATGATGATCATTAGGCTTCCCCTATTGCAAGTAGGTTGCAATTTCTTCTTCCCAATCTTCACAAGGCACTATACTAGTAGAGTTTGATGCAAAATCACTCCCTTTGTGTTTGCAATCTAAAGATCTTTCTCTAGAATCATTTGTATCATCATCATGATATTGGGTTGCGACTAACACATCCAAGGAATCTTACTCTAAGGTCGCTTCTTCAATATCCTTAGCACCTTCATTACTATTGTCACAATGGTGTTCCTTTGTGATAATAGAGATTATCATACTTTGGAAAGAAGCACAATCCTTCTCTTTGATCCCGAGCATTATCCTTCTCAAGGGGGTTAAATGTATTTCCTTTTATATTGTTTTGATGATTGTTGTCAACTTTATCACAAGGATCTACCTTGAGAGAATCATCATAGGCTTTGTCTTCTATGCTTTGATCTTCAAAGTAGCCAATGAACTTTTCTATTATTGGATGGAGATCATTTTCATTGTCAAGCCCCTCTTGGTTAGTGGTGACATCATTTCTGATAGGCTAGAAATCATCATTATGAAACATGTAGAAAAGGCCCTTTCATTCATTGGGTATATTGGATTCATTGGGAGAGCATTCATGCTTTGTTGTAATCTGGAATGTCTTATGTTTATCATCATTTCCGCATTTTGCGATACTTTCTTCTCCTCTGTTGCCATAGGGGGAATTCAAATTCATAGCCAATACCCAAATTTGTACCCCAAAACTTTGTCATAGCTTTGTCATTTTCTTGGCCATCTGAGGGACAATGGTCTTCCACATTTGCGATTTCTTCTGGATCACCCCATTCCTCTTCTAGTATATCAAGCGCTAGAATTTCTCTAGGAATCAAGGAAAACCACTGGCTGTCCAATTGAGGGTTGCAATGCCTTTCCTGCACAACAACACATAATGTGCTTACTGCATAGTGCTTGTAAATAAGTTCTAGGAGGAGGATGTCTGTGGGATCTTCTTGATACTTCTACAATACCACATTGTATTCCTTCCTTCACTTGTGCACATGCCCAAATAGAAGTTTACATCATTACAATCCTTAGTCAACTACCTGCAAAACTTCTTGTACTCATTCACATTTTCTTGAAGTGCTTGGAATTTTTCTCGATTCAAGGCCTCATTATCCTTTCGGTCATCATGAGGGAGACCAATCATAGATTCTTCATTTTCGGCAGTGGCTTCATTTAGAATTACTTCTGAAGGGTTTAAATGACGACCTCCTTGTGAACTCTGATTTAGGGCATCTATATCCGCCTGAAATTTTGGACCATCTTCCTACCAACTTAGTGGGTATAGGTTTGGATATTCATGGATATCCTCAACATTCAGAGCAGGGTGCATTTCATGCAAATACCAAGTTGCCATTGTCTTGAATCTTGCATAACAACCAAATAGAGATACAGTAGGGTGAATTCAAAGTGCCTTGAGAGATGCTTGCTTCACCCTACAAGCATTGAAGCTAAATGAAGAGTTAGGTCTTCACCCTCTAATGGAGTCACCAAAAGAGGAGATTTAACCTTGCCTATGGGATAAGCTCAACCAAGGAAATGAAGCTCAGGGTTTAGATCACAAGGTGAGGGCCAGACCCAATGGCAACAATGAAAGGATTGCCATTGTCACCACAACAATCTTCCTTGTGTTGTTTAGTGGAGTTCCAGATTGTGTTGTTTAGTGGAGTTCCACCACAAGGGAGGCTTCCTTGTATTTCATCTATAAAGATATTCTTATTAGAGGGCTCAAGGTAAATATACTTAATGATGGAATAGGGCTAAATTTTTATATAAAGGAGCAAGTGTACTAACCCTAGACTAAACAAGGACATCCACAAGCTAGGAATTATGAATATGCAATAATAAAGGAATACCTAGACATGTAGAAGTTAGAGAAAGGGTTAATTAAATGATTGGATCAACAAAGGAACAAGATAAACCCTCAAATAGGCTCCAAGTTGAACCTTGGCTAGGGTTTAGGGTTTATAGAGTAGAAAAATAGATTAAGGATGATGTCAGCCCTATTAGGGGAGGATTCACCACAACAAAGGTTAGATTTTGCATTTAAACAGTATAAGGAGGCAAACCCTAAATTTTCATACGCAAACATCCATTCAAAATAAACTTAGAGGAAAATCGGCCTTAGAAAAGCCCTAGCGACTTTCCTTAAAAAGCCTAGGAGATATAAAAGAAGAGAAAATATTTTAGTTTTAATGATTTTTGATCAATACAACTTTAGCCAGTGCCTAATCCTACTTGGGAAAATGGAGTTTTAGAGAAAATCTCAAAGGAAAAAGAGAATTGATTGGAGTAAGTGGGAAAAATATATTTTCCTCTTGTAAAACCTTACCTATCTTTTTTGTGAGGGGAGAAATTAAATAGAAGACACGCACTAGGATTTCTTCTATGGATTTCAGGAAAGAATACATTTAACATGCAAAGTTTTACCAAGATTTCCAATAAACAATATAATGCCTTTAGTCATGGAACATACAAAAATTCTGGCATTAATCCATTCACATGAAAAATAATGAGAAATCAACAATAAACTTACAAATCCTTCCAAGAAAAAGTTTTCTTTCAATCCCCAAAAGATATGTCCAATGCAATAGTCAATCTCAATTGAAAGATGCTCCATAAAATCACAATTTCACCAAGTAGCGAATAAGACAAGGCAATTCACACTCTTTTAAGAGAGGTCGAATTTACATGTGTAATGATGACAAGAGTGAGTAAAGGGATCCTCTATTTATTTTTTGACAAGACAAGAAGTTACAAGCCAACCCCATATCTAAAATCAATAAAATAATGCCATAAAAGCCTACACGTGGGTCGATGTCCTCCAAAAGCATGACATCATGCCATTTTTGGGCCATAAATACTACAAAAATGCATGAAATGGGCTAATGAGATGCCTCATTATCATCATAATCAACTCCAAGTCTTGAGGGGAGACCTCAAGAGTTGCCTCAAAGTGCCTCCACGTCCAAAAATCATGCTTTAGGTGCCCTATACCACCCTTTCAAGGGCTAGAACATTTTACCAGCAAGAAAATAGTTAGAGGCATTATATGTGATGATTTGAACAGCATTAGCCACCCCGACCTCTTCAACAACCTCATCCAAAAGCTGAAACAAGTGTGCATCTTTCACCCTATCAGATGCATCAATTGATTTTAGAAACATGGTTCCCTGTGGGTAAAAGATAAGAAAGCTTATGATGGTACGGTTCCTTTGATCAGTCCATCCATCTGACATGATGGTACATCTTGTTTTTTCCCATGAGCTTTTGAAATCTTTCAAATATTCATCAATGGACAAAACCTCTTTTTGCAAAAGAGATCCCCTTAACTCATGCATAGTAGGGCTTTTGAAGCCCTTTCTAGCAGCAAATATGGCATCAAACATAGATTCATAATATGGCGAACGAGAAGCATTGAAGGGGATATCAACATCATACCACCATCTAGCTATGTAATCACAAGCAGTTTCTCTCAATTCTTTCTTCCATGGTAATCTAAAGTGGGCTGCATTTGACCTCTATTAGCTTGAGGACCATGTGCACTATCAAAGGCAGAGGAGGGTGTGAAATAACTTTTGATATCACCCTTCTTTTTCATTTTACCCATACTCTTTTCTTGAATAGACTCCAAAGAGGGAGGAACATAGCGAAAGGGGTTGGATGCATCAGTGCAAGGGATAGATGAAGAGCCCTCATAATCAAAATTGGGTTGACAACCATTATGTGTTTTAAAATTTATACTCCCCTTCCTCTCAATTTCAGCCTCTATTTCTTTTTGCATAGCTTTTTCTTCTCAAACTTCTCAAATTTTTCTATCAAATCCTTCCTAATCTCCCCAATTTGTTCTGATGGTGCTGCACATGGAGCAATTTGGCCTCTAATACCAGCCAAGTGTTATTTCAGTCTATGAATGCCCCTCCACCTCCCTTAATTTTTCTATGACAAAATTTGCAATGCATTTGATTATCAATCATCTCAGCATATGCCCAAGCAACATTTTTCATTCTAGGAGCCATTTTATGATATTTGGCCTAGAAATGAAAGGAAACAAATTTGAAAATGAAAAGAAAAATAAAACAACTCTTCAATGTTCATTTCTTTTACAAAAATTACTCTTTTCAATTTCTAGATTTGCAAAAAAAAAAAACACAAGCAAAGACAGATTTTAGAAGTAAAAAAAAAATACCTATAGGCTCTAGCCTCCTTAGTGCTGCTCCAATGAACGCCCAAAAAGCTCCTCACTACTGCTCCAATGATTGCTCAAGACTCCTCCCTGCTGCTCCAAAAACCAACTCCACAAATCTTCACAAACTTCTTACAAATTCTCACACAAATGTAATGAGATAGCTGTGAGGAAATATGAGGGGGTTGGGTAGCTTTTATAGGCTTGGGAGAGGTTAGATGGGCTTCAAGAAAACCTAAAACCATAAAATAATTGTGTTTGGGGTCCGATATTCCCTACAAAAAGCGCTACTAGCCTTGTTTGATCGGCTCGGCTGGTTTAAGTCAGACTCGGCCGAGTTGGCCTAGTCGGTCACTGACTCGGTCGGTTTAAGTTAGACTCGGCCGAGTCGGTGACTGACTCGTTCGGTTCGGTAATAGACCAGCCACTGCATTGGTTTTTCTACCGCGCTGACCCAACCAGGTGTCCTGCTCGGTCGATTCCGATTTGGTCCGACCGAATTTTAAAACACTAATTTAGTGTTAATGATCAAACATGTTCATGATTAGACTGAGTCCCTTTTTTAAACATCTTTAGATTGACATAAGGGACACTGTATTTGATGCTTTTTCATGAGACTTTACTTCTATTTTCAGAAGGGTTTTCCACACATGCATGTGCATGCAATTACATTGGCATGCATGATACCTTGTGCTTCCTTGGATGAGATATTTTGATTTTGGGCAACTTTCTATTTTGGAGTTTTTGGTTTAATCTTTGGATGAAGTGCCTTTCTATTTCTAGAAAAAGCATTGTGCATTCAAGTGAATTCTATTTTAGAATGATGAGTTCAAGTCTTTTTTTTGGTTAAAAATGGCTGTTGTGTGGGTGAACAGTTGGCAGGATGAGTCATCATATGCTTTTCTAATTTTGGTTGACGTGTCATCACATGCTTGGGTGAGTTGGACGAGTTTTATTCATAGTAGGGGAGGAGTACTTCACTTGTTCTCATACATGTTCTTTGTGTAGGTCCGGATGATTTATTTCAATTTGAGGGAGGTGCCTAGAAGGAAGGTCATTTTAAGCCAGTTTGGACTCAGGAGTATAAAATTAATCTCTTACTTTTGATGCTCATGGAGCAATTTTTGTGATGGAGGAGGTTTGGAGTGGATTTGGTGATTGAATCTTGGAAATTGGAGATAAAACAAATCCCTTCACTTCCATGCTTTTCGAGGTACAACTTTGACATAGAGGCCCCGTTTTTGAGGGAAGTAGAAGTGAACATGTTACCGCAAAATCTAGCACCTTAATTCAAAGCCTCACTAAGTGCTTTAGGTTAAAAGGGCAACAATGGGATCAGTCACCACTGTCATCTTAGAAACTATTCCCTTGTTATTTTGTGGTTGGATATTATCCCCACAAGAGAGGCTTCCCTAGTGGATCTTAGAGATTAGATAACCGAAGTGTTCCCAGGTTAACTTTCCTCTAAGGATTTTGTAGAAAATATCACCTCAAGGACAATGTTCAATAAATAAGGCTTCGAGGGAGATGAGATGGTAACAAGTTTAAGGGATCCTATAGCTAAATCTAGAGGACCTAAATAGTCATGTAAAGGCTCAAATAGGTACCCAAACACATGCTACCTTCAAATTACCAATTGCTTTTATAAATTAGGATTTTCTAGCAGCACAATTTATATAATGCAAAATTTACAACAATACAAAAATAACCTAAAATTGGTAATGAGCAATAAATAAGCAAAAGCTATTTAATAGATAAAGAAGGAAATAGACTACAACAAATTTCAATGGCTGAAAATGCATAACAACAATAAAACCCTAGATGTCAGCGCTAATTTAGGGCTGAAAAATGCTAAAAAATGTTACTTGTTCCTTTCCAATATCTAATCTGTGCAAAGACTAACCATATGACTATAAGGTCCAAGGCGTTTTATGCTATTAAATGCATATTTTGTCGTAAGCTAACCCTAATTCACCCTAGAAAAAAAAAAAAGTTTAGGGCTTTATTTTAAGATGATTGACACACTAGTGGTCTAGTGCCTTTCTTAATCAAGGAGCTATATTGGAGTCAAGGGGCAAGGCCCATGGAAGAAGATTGATTGGAATGAGTTATGAGAGAGAAAATGTTACACTGAAGTTTCTCTTCATCAAAAGCCCTAGCGACTTTCAATAAATTGGAGATAAAAAGGCAAATAAGCTATACTAGGGTTCCTTGACAAAGACTTGATGATAATTTTGCAAAAGGAGATGTTAGAGCCATAAAAGATTCAGCACATATGGTGAAACTTTTGTTGAATTTGCAATCCTACAACATTTACATAATGGAAGAAGATACTATAAATGTGCATATCACCATAGATTCACATTAATCGACCAAGAGAAAATTCCTTCCAATCACAATATCCTCCTTGAGACAATTTGCTACATCAATGCTCCATTGCGACCAAGAAAAAAAGGCTACTATTTCAAACTCTCAAATGTGTGAGTGAGTGTCATAATGATTCATCTTTAAATCGACTTCCCTCCATTTATATGAGAGCAACCAACTCAATTTAATCCAATAATTGACCAAAAGACCTAAAATTGATAAATTATGTGATTACAAGTTAAGTAGGTCATAAGCCAACCTCCAAGATAGCTATCTTAATGATTAAACATAAAATAAACTTCCTTTCAACCCACACATGTGAGCAAAAAAACATCCAAGGGGATGTCATACTCTAAAAGTGGATTTCTCTGTCAAAAATTAAAATATGCCATGGATGACTCAAAAAGGGGTTCACCTTCACTCAATAGCCTATCTTCTCATTTGTAAGGTGTCCAATCATCAAGCAAAAGCCTCCTCATCAATTTGTCATCATCAAAACAAGATCTTGTCATCACTCTAGGCCTCATGAAGGGGATGTCACAAAGCTAGGGTATGACATCATCATCTAGGAAAGTGTACCCTTCAGATGAGTCTCAAGTCATTTTCATCATGAAATAATCTCAGAAACATGGGAATGTCCATCAAGAAGGTAAAATGCTAGCTTGAGGGCTTCCTATTGTATTTAGGGTACATTAGTCTTCAAGGCAATGCTTGGGCTTAGGTGTGCAATGTTTTAGGCTCAAGAAAAAATTGAGGGAGTTGGATACATCCCAAGGTCAATGCTCCTCAAAAGGTGGTCAACGTCGTAGCTGGTGCCTAGAATGATCATTAAACGGGATTGGACATCCTTTATGAAGTGCTGGAGAAGCCTCATACAATTCCTCAAGGGATGGCAACTATACCTGGAGGCAAGCATCTGAAACATACTCGTAAAATCAACTTTGATCATCATCATAGGTATAATAACATAAGAGCATATCTCATGCAAAAGGCACCAAAGTACTTCACATAACATCATCTACAAATGTCTTCCTAGCTTATAATTTGTAAACAAGTTACAATGCTTAGGTATGGGAGGGTTATCAAAAGGTCCTATTAGGTGCTTCGAACCCTAAGGGGAGGAACAATTCCTAGGTTGACCCATCAATCGGTAGGTGCAAATAGTTAATGACATGGTAGGGATTTACTTCATGGAGGATGCTACAATATTTGTACTAGCTATGAAATTCCATCATCCTTGAGCGCTATGATGTGAAGAGGGAGCAATTGTGGGACCTATGTCACCCCTTTCCTTGACCTATTTTTTTCGCCCCTCTTATGCTTTTTTTCTTTGTAGATCTAACTTTGGTCACATGCTTTAACCAATTCATCATTTACCCCTTAAAGATGAAGTGTTCCATTGCTCATTAGGGTTGGGATAATCAAAGTTTCTTTTATTTAGATAGCTCATGCATTAGCTAGGCACTGTGTAAGGGTTAATGAGGGGGGTGAGAGCTTAGGCTAGGTTGTGAAAATTCTATCACTGCAACAACTGATTAATTTTGTCTACTTATTTGCTAATAAGTTATTTACGAAAAACCCTTCAGTAAACATTAAAATAAATTCTGTTGTAGATATCACACCATAATACAGAAACAAACACATGCACAAGAATCAACACATCAACATGGATATTTTGGACAAATGTCCCTGGAAAAACCCAATGCGGGAAAACCGGTGCAACATAGGAGGATTTTATTATTCAACAATTCTTTAGTACAACTAGGTGCCAAACAAGCTTACCCAACAGAGAATAAATTCTCCAACACTTCTCCCAACTCAGCGTCAAGCATACTGGCCTCTACGCAGTTCCCAGACCTACTGCGTCAGCGCCTGCCTCTCTGCGTCACTCAAGCAGGCCTTCCAGTGACTGCACAAACTGTTGCCTTTGCGTCTGCTTGAGAGGCTCTGCGTTTGCCTCTCCAACCTCTACGATGGTCTTCTGGTGCTGATCCTGACTCTCTGTTTCGTACCCGCTGCCTGCTGCTGCTCCCCAGACCACTAGTTCGAATTTCTTAGCTAACCCCTCTCCAGAAATCGAACTGACTGGTCTCCCTTAGTGTGTTCTCCAATTGACCCTCAAGCCTCTTCTTATACTTTTCCTGTTGGTCCTTAAACGACCGAGATTAAATCTCTAATCAACGACTAAGATTAGATTTGGCTTGATCCATGACTTTTGGAACCTTCTAACCCAGTTTTATATTAATACCCATTAATATTTTTTTTTCTTAAGTTTAGAGTTAAGAACTCTAAAATATTAATTATTTTAATATCTCCCAAACCGGTTAGAATCTGCCCAAACCATTTATGGTTCTTGGAGATCTCATGTGCTTTAGCTTCTCCACCAATTTTCATGGCTAGAGCACATCTGATGCTACCCCAAATCAACACTCCCTCTTAGCGAAGACTGTGCTCTAGTAATACTCCACACTGAGCATTACTCTATTCATACGTCATCGGTATGTGTGCTGATGCTAAGCCTCCTTGTCCAACATCCTTTGCACTACTACATCCTGTACTGTTGCCCAACAGCCCATGGCTCTTTCACTGCCACTGCTACATCTGTATTGTAGCTCCCTCTGCATCCGTGTTGTCGCTGGTCCATCTTCCCAACACTGCATCTGCACTGCAACTTCCTCTGCATCCGTGCTGTTGTTGGTCCTTCTTCCCAACACTGCATTTGCACTGCAAACTCCTCATCATGTTGCATTGTGCTACTGCATTGCAAACTCCTTCTCATCATGTTGCATCATGCTACTGCACTGCAACATCATACCCATTTCTGCTACTGAAATGGATTCTTTATCATCCCCATCTTCTCCCTGAAATAATCAAACTTGGTTCTTCAAAAGGCCTTGGTAAGGATGTCTGCCACCTATTCTCCTGTAGGAGTGTAACTCCACTATACAGTTCCTTGTTGGACATAGTATCTGATAAAGTGACACCGGATATCAATATGCTTTGACCGATCGTGAAACATTGGATTCTCAGAGAGCTTGATGCAACTTTGATTATCGCACATGATCCTGGTTGCCTCCATCTTTCTTCTGAATAGGTTCACAAGCAGTTTTCTAAGCCATATGGCCTTGCACGAAGTTGTGCTTGCGGCCATATATTCTGCCTCTGCTGAGCTCAGAGCCACGAATTTCTGTTTCCTACTGCACCAGGAGGTCGTTCCTGATCCAATGTTGAAACAATACCTAGAGGTACTTTTCCGATCAACTGAACTTCTCACCCAATTTGCATTAGTGAATCCACTCAATTTGATATCCTTACTCCTGGTGTACAAGAGTCCATAATCGACTGTTCCTTGTATATATCTGAGAACATGTTTGGCGACTGCCCAATGCGCCCTCTTTGGTTCCACCATGAACTGACTGAGGGTGTTGATAGTGTAACAAATGTCAGGCCTGGTATTGACTAGATACATCAGGGACCAAATGAATTGTCTGTATAAGGTGGGATCAACATCCTTGCCTTCTGATGCATCAATCTTCTTCCAGTTGATCATCATTGGAGTAGCCATGGGTCTACAGTCCTCCATCCTGAATCTCTTAAGGATTTCTATAACATATCTCCCTTGCCCAAGGAAGATCTGCCCCTTTTGTTGCCAAACTTCCAACCCTAGGAAATAATGCATTCGTCCCAAATCCTTCATATCGAATTCTGTGGCTAGATTTTTCTTGCAGTACCCAATGAGCCTGGATGATCCTGTCAGAAAGAGATCATCCACGTACAATACTAAGATTAGAGGCTCATTCTCTACAATCAAATAGTAGAGATTTGGATCTGTGTCACTCTTGACAAATCCCATCTTTTGCAAGTAGCTATCGATTCGACCATACCATGCTCTAGGTGCCTGTTTCAGCCCATACAAGGCTTTCTTCAATCTGCATACATGAGACTTCTTCTCATGTGCCTCAAAGCCCTCTGGTTGTTCAATGTATACCTCTTCTTCTATCACCTCGTTCAGAAATGCTGTCTTGACATCCATCTGTGCTGTAAAAGATATCACGGTTCTAATAGATGTATACCTGGCTACCAGGGCGAAGGTCTCTTCGTAGTCAATTTCTTCCTTTTGAGCATACCCTTTAGCTACAAACCTAGCTTTGTATTTCTCAACAGTGCTGTCTGCAACGTATTTAATCTTGTAGATCCATCTCGAACCTACCACTGATCTGTATTGAGGCCTTGGCACTACCTCCCAGACATTGTTCACCATTGTGGAGTTGTACTCCTCTACCATTGCATCCAACCAAACCTGATGTTGAGTTGCCTCTTGAAAACTAGCAGGCTCCCCATCTTGAGTTACTAATGCGTGATATCTATTTCGCTATTTTCGCTCGCTCTTATTGTTCCTTGGCGCACCGATGAAGTCCTTTGCATCTCGCAGAATTTGACGAAGTTCCCTGCTTGTTCTTCCTCTGCTAGTAGGTGCTTCTGTTAGCTCCTCCTCATCCTGAGATTCTTCCTGATCCGAGGAAGAATTCTTTACTTCTGTTGGTTGAAGAGGTTTGACCAACGACTTCTCTTTTGACTGCTCCTCGGAAGGCATTTCTCGAGATTTTCTGAAAGCTTTGTCCTCCATGAATTTCACATCTTGTCGAACTACTACCTTCCTGCTCCCTGGAAGATAGATTTTGTATGCCTTAGCATTCTCCCTATATCCCACTAGATATCCTTTCTCTGCAGTTTGATCCAACTTCTTCCTCTTTTCCTCGGGTACGCAGCAATATGCTAAGCTCCCAAATTTCCTGAAATCACTGAGTTCAGGCGTCTTCCCTGTGAAAACTTTCTTTGGAGTAATCTTGCCCAATGCTTGATGAGGAGTCTTGTTTTGAACAGACTATCGTGTTGCATGCTTCTGCCCATAGGAATTTTGGCATATCCTGATCACACATCATGGCCCTCGCTACTACAATAGTCCTGTTCTTCCTTTCTGCTACTCCATTCTGCTTTGAATTGTAAGGAGCTGTCCACTTTCTTTTGATGCCCTCCTTAACACAAAAAATCAGTGAAGTCCTTATCGACCTACTCTCCACCATTATCTGAGCGCAAAACTTTTATTTTTTGCCCAGTTAGATTCTCCACTAGAGCCTTGAACTCTTTGAATCGACAAAAAACCTCGTCCTTGGTTTTCAGAAAATAAATCCAAGTTTTCCTTGAGTGGTCATCAATGAAGGTAAAGAAGTACTCGACACCACTAAGAGCTTTAGTGGACATAGGTCCGTAGATATCTGAGTGTATCAATCCTAGTACACTCTTAGCCCTGTTCTTACTTTTAGGAAATCTGCTTTAGCATACTTTCCTAGAGCACATCCTCTGCATACATCATCTCGTTTCATACTAAGATCCAGAACTCCTGTTACAATGTTTCTGAGAATTCTCAGAGCCCCATGGTGCAAATGTCCCATTCTTCTGTGCCATAGTTTGTTCAAATCCTTGTCTCCATGATTGCCTATTAGTGCCATTAGTGATTGTAGTTGTAGTGTGTACAACCTGTTACTTTTGATCCCGATTTGCACTTTCTTTTTCTAGCTTGGGTGTTTGACGTATACTTTTCCTTAATGAAGAAAATGTCATAGCCTTTGCCTTGAAGTTGCGACATGAAAAGTAAGTTCATCCCCAATCTTGGTACATGCAGCACATTGGTAGCACAGAACCGCTCTCTCGTTTCTGTTTGAAAAACTATGGTACCCCTCCTTGCTGGAGTACACTTTACCTTGTTCCCCATGGTGATTTGAAAGTTCATCCTCTCCTCTTGATAATCTGAGAAACATTCCCTGATTCTCGTCATATGCCAAGAGGCTCCACTGTCTATATACCATACTTTTGATGATGTAGAGCTAGTCACACAAGCCACTTCTTCTTCCAGCCTGGAAGCCAACATAGAGAAATTGAAGTCATTGTCTCTTCAATTTTCTGAAAATTTGTGCGAGTCTCTTGACGTAGATGCCTCTGCATCATGGTCTCGACCCATAATTGATTTTCCCTTCCTGTCTCTAATTACTTGCTCTGATACCATGTGAAAATTCTGTCACTGCAACAACTGATTTATTTTACCTACTTATTTTCCAATAAGTTATTTACGAAAAACCCTTCAATAAACATTAAAATAAATTCTGTTGCAGATATCACACCATAATATAGAAACAAACACATGCACAAGAATAAACACATCAACACGGATATTTTGGACAAATGTCCCTGGAAAAACCCAATGCGGGAAAATTGGTGCAACATAGGAGGATTTTATTATTCAGCAATTCTTCAGTGCAACTGGGTGCCAAACTGGCTTACCCAATAGAGAACAAATTCTCCAACACTTCTCCCAACCTCAGCGTCAGGCTTACTGGCCTCTACGTAGTTCCCAGACCTACTGCATTAGCGCTTGCCTCTCTGTGTCAGCACTAGGCCTCTTTGCGTCACCCACACAGGCCTTCTAGTGACTATGCAGTCTACTACCTCTGCGTCTGCCTCTCCAACCTCTGCGCTGGTCTTTTGGTGCTGATCCTGACTCTCTGTTTTGTACCTGTTGCCTCCTACTGCTCCCCAGACCACTAATCGAATTTCTCAGGCAACCCTACTTCAGAAATCGAACTGACCGATCTCTCTCAGTGTGTTCTTCAACTAACCCTCAAGTCTTTTCTTATACTTTTCCTGTTGGTCCTTCAACGACCGAGATTAAATCTCTAATCAATGACTAAGATTAGATTTGGCTTGATCCATGACTTTTGGAACCTTTTAATCCAGTTCTATATTAATACCCATTAATATTTTATTTTTCCTAAGTTTAGACTTAGGAACTCCATTAAAATATTAATTATTTTAATATCTCCCAAACCGGTTAGAAGCTGCCCAAACCATTTCTGGGTCATGGAGATCTCATGTGCTTTAGCCTCTCCACCACTTTTCATGGCTAGAGCACATCTGATGCTACCCCAAATCAACATAGGCTTTTCTCTACACACATTCATTTATCCTTGCAAATATTTTGCATATTATCATCATGGCACATGCTTTTTCTTTTCTTTTTGTTACATCAACTTATTAGGGCAAAATTTCTAGCCCCCACTCAAGGATGAGGAACACAAGGAACCAATATTGGTGATAGATAACAATCAACCCGAAGGTGGGACATGAAGATAAGGGAGAGATGGAAAAAGTATGGATTACCATGGACCCATGGTGTCAATTAGTGCCTCCCATTTGTGCCCCTCCTCGACATGAGAAAGAATGGTGTCAACAAAGGTCACAGTAGACTAGGGGCAAGAGATAACCACCAAAGTGAAGCATGGAAACAAGAGCACCACGAAAAGTAGTCTATTGTCCAATTCAACCTATGATCCATACTAGAATGCCCTTACATGAAAGCACTTGAATACAAAAATGGTTAATGTACCTCACAATAGGTGACCCACCTTCATTAGATGAGTAAGCTAGATGAAATGAAAGCATTGACCGGAGCATGGATGGGAGGCCTTTGAGGGTAGGTATGTGTGAACCATCATATGGATGCTCACTAGCAAGTTGAACAAATAGGAGAAAAATATTCTACTAGGGCTTGTTGTTGCACAAACTAGTAGGCCTAGTTAATAAGCTAGAGGGCAACAACAATTTGGGACAAAGGCCAATTGTCACCACAATGTATGTACCCTTCTCTTCTCGGATTTTCACTGGCGGGAGGAGTCCCAGTATGGAGGAAATCACTTAGGATGATGCAAAGATCAAGTTGGCCTACATGAAGGGATAAGTCTGCCTACATGAAGGGACAAGTCGACCTACAGATAGCAATTCGTACCCCTCACAAGCCTATAAATAAGAAGGAATTTGACCTCATTTGGAGACTCATTCAAGCAAGTTCAATCTTCTCAAGGTACGATCTAGGAAAGGACGAAAAAAGGAGAAGAACTAGATCAATGTTTTTGGGCCTCTCTCTCTCTCTCTTGTGTTAAGGTTTCTACATTTGTTGGGCAAAAGAATTTGCTAGGCAAAATAATTTGCTGGACAGAAGAATTTGCTGGGCAAGTTGAAGTTGTAGAAGAGTTTGTTGGGTAGGTCGAAGTTGCAGAAGAATTTGCTGGGCAGGGCAAAGTTCCAGAAGAATCTGCTGGGTAAGTTGAAATTGCAGAAGTTACTGGAAGAAATGTTTGACTTAGTCTTGGAGGGTCTTGGTCAAGGATCATAGATCTTGGAATTCGTCATTTGAAGTTCTATAAGAAGAGAAGAATTCTTGTGGATTTTCCTCTCAGTTGGAGAGGTTTTGGCTCTGGCTAACTACTTGCATCTTCTGTTCTATTGTCTCATTGATTTTGTTGTTTGGTAGTTGTTTGATGATAAAGAACACTAATAATAATCAAGTGTAAGAAGAAGCTAATAAAGTTAAGTAAAAATACATCACAAGCAGTTATCAAAGTAAGAGAAATCACCTAATCTAGTTGCCCCTAGATTTCTCAACATCAAGTGGGACAAAATGATAGAATAGTAGCTAGTAGGGCAGTTGGAAGGTGTTAAATTTAGTTATGTTCTATGCTTAGAGCAATTTATTTCAATTTTCACAGTTAGCTCAATATCCTTTCTGATTAGCAATCACATCAGCATTAAAGTAAACTGCAGATAGAACATAAACATAAATCACATAAGACAAGCCAAGAGAAGAGGACACAAGATGTGGCGCTAGCCAGGGACAAACCCCAATGTGGGGAACACTTGATCAATTCTTCTTATATGTCCTTCAATAATTCAACAGAGAGAGAGAGAGAGAGAGAGAGAGAGAGAGAGAGAGTACATTTACAACAGAAGTCAACACTTTGACTTATCTAGATAGATCATCTCTAAGAAGATGATACATGAGATTAGTTGAAGACATGCTACTTCAACTGATTCTCCAAGGTGACTCCTTCACCTATCATCGTGCTGCATCTCGTCATCATGCTGCACCTCATCGTGCTGCACCATGCTGCACCCATCATCACAATGCTGGACCTCATGATCGTGTTGTACACATCATACTGTTGCACCTTATGTTGCACTGCTTTCCCAGTGTTTGACACTATTATACCTTGTGCCACTGCTGCACCATGCTGTCATTGCAGTGCCTGCTGCACCATAGCTGCTTGTGTACTTGTTGCACCAAGTACCATACTGACCCAAGTACCATTGCTGCACTATGATTGCTGCATCATGTACTTGCTGTCCCATGTATCCACCATGAACCATTGCTGCTATGTACAACTACACTGCTGTCCCACTGTGCCTTGTTCATTATGTACTTGTTGTCCATGTATTGCTGCTATGTACAACTATAGTGCTGTCCCACTGTGCCTTGTGCATTATGTACTTGCTGTCCATGTATTGCTGCTATGTACAACTATCTTGCTGTCCCCCTTGTAATACCTATAACACACATAGATTTCCATGTTGTCACCTACAACACACGCTTGTTTAGTTATGCATTTCATCACTTTCTTGCTACGTTCAAGGGCTGTCTATGTTGCGGTTAAGGATTCCCTTGCTGTCCGTGGGTACAGACCTTAACATCCTTTTCTTGTTGTGGTTTAGGCCTATGTATGATGCGTCCTTGACTGCGGCCTAGACTAGGCTTTATAACAGTTGCTAAGACTCTCCTTTTAAGTGTCTTCTTGCTGCTGAATAAGGTCTTCACAAACAAGTGATTAGGACATCAGTGTATAAGGCCTTTTCTGCCAGCGTATAGGAGCCTCTGAACAACGTATGGAAGACCATGGTTAGGCCTCCTCGTGCTGTTGATTAGGGCTGCATAAAACAATGGCTAGGTATCCTTGATTGGACTGCGGATTAGGGCCTTTACTTGCTACTCGTTAGGCCTCATTAGACTGCGGCTAGGCCACCTTGAAGACTGTGGATGTATCTCCTCCTTAACGCTGCTAGGGCTCTCCTTTAACTACGGCTAAATGTCTCCCTTGCCTGCGGCTAAGACTCTTCCTTATTGCGGCTAAGGTAGGGCAAGATCTACCTCTCTTTAGGACTGTGTATAGGGCAACATTAGCCCTTCCTTGATAGTTGATTAGGGCACACCTGAACAACAACTTGAGCTCCTAGATTGGACTGCGGCTAGGGCATTTTATCTCCATTAAGACAACCTATGAAACCCTTCTTGATTGCGTAGAGGTGTCTCCTCCTAGGATTGCGTTAAGGCTGATTAGGGCTTCTTCATTAGGGCAGCATTATCCCTTAGGATCTCTCCTCCCACCAAAACCCAAAGACAAGTAGAGAGAAAGAGATCCCAAGTGAGTGTGTGCAAATGACTTTCAAGGCACCTCTATTTATACTAAAATGTTGAGCACATGTGGGGTTTATTTGGTTGCTGGCTGACCTTGACAAATTGTCCCATAACACAAATAAATTCATATCTCCATGAATACTTATCGGAATTGGATGATCTTTAGATCAATCCTACACTTCTCGATGAGAGGGATCCAAGAAAAATATTAGCTGCCATTAATAAGATGACCCACATAGAGTTTGGCCCTAGTTGCCAATTTTAACACTACATCTCAACTAGGGAGAACTCCATTCGCTGATCCATAAGTCCGACTGTACTATCTCTGCCATCAGTGCCCTGCACTGCTCTGCTCTGCTCTGCTGAGCTCTTCTGAACCATGAAGAAGAAGAATTGATCGAGAATGTCTCATACCATTCTCTACTGACTCGAAGTCAGTTCCATATGAAGAGAGTGTGTGATATCACTCTTACTGACCTGAAGTCAGTTTTATTGATCCCAGATCAATATCACAAGAGAGTGTCTCAAACCACTCACACTGATCCCAAATCAGTTTCATTGATCCCAGATCAATGGAGGGCATCCTAGCATAGGGAGTACAGTAGATACAACGATGCGTCCATCGATAGTACTACTATGGTCCCTAACCCCATTTCCCTACTCATTGATCAGATGAGAGGTACTTCCCATGAGTCCCAAATTGCATGGGTAGGATGCCTCAACAGGAGAACTAATCATCCTGTCCCAAAGTTGCCGCGGGGTATCACAGGGGAAGGCTGAGCCGTTCACCCTATACACAACGCATCATTAGGGAAGGGTGAGTCGCCCTATGGTCATGTGTTGCTCCAGTAAGTGCCCCAATCCCCCCAGAGCTCCCAGAGCTCAATGCATGCAACATGCAAGACCCTTATAAGGTCTCTCAACGACTCCAAGTCGTTCGGGAAAGTCACAGATTTGACCTTTCCCCGAGGCTTTGACAAAATGTTTGCGACTTGTACATCAGTTTCAATGCGATGGAACCTCCTCGCTTATCAACTTACCATATTCCAAATAAGGTAGTATTTGATGTCTATCTGTTGGAGCAATCATCAAATACAGGATTTCTCAACAATCGGATCCCCCTCTGCTTGTCACAGAGGATCACGGTGGTATTCATCATGTGTACAAACAACTCATTGAAGAGCTTCCACAACCAGGCAGCTTCATACGAGATCATACTTGTGGCTATGTATTCAGTCTCGGCGGTGCTTATAGCAACCGATTTCTGCTTCCTGCTCATCCATGATATCGAAGTAGAACCCAAAGAGAGCCAGCATTGAGAAGTGCTCTAGTGATCCTCCACACTTTCTGCCCAGTCAACATTCGAATAATCATGCAGCTTCACATTTTCGGCAGTGTATCTCAATCCATGAGAGATTGTGCCCAAAAGATATCTCAGAAGATTCTTGGCACCAATCCAGTGAGGCTCAACCAAATATGAGTTCACCATGCAAACTGCAAAACATATATTGTGACGGAAGTTCACCAAGAACATCAATGCAAATGAGTTTATGAAACTCAGAAGCATTTCCCAAATCTGGTACGTCATCACCACCATATAACTTCTGAAAGTTAAGATCCTCGAGTTGGTCACAGGCTTGCAATTTATCGTTCCACATCTGGTATCAAACTCCCTCTTACTTCTTCAAATGAGAGGGTCTGCACCTATCAGAAATAGGTAGTCCTTAGAAGGTGCTGGTATGAGAGGTCTATCATCCACAACCTTCAAACAATAGTTTGGATCGACTTCACTCTTAGTGAATCTCAGCTTCATTTGACAGCTATCAATCCTCTCATGTCAAACCTGGGGTCATTTGCTTCAAGCCATAGAGGGCTTTCTTCTACCTGCACACATGAAATTCCCGATCATGAATCTCAAACTTCCTCGGGTTGTTCCAAACCTGTGGACCTGCTCATGAGGGAAATGGTACCCTTGTAAGATTTTCCTTCGGTACATCTCAAACATGTACCTTCATGCTCCTTTTGAAATCAGACTTCCTTGTCATCATCTGACTCACAGACCTTCGGTGCTATGTGTCAACTGACATGGTCCCTAATGGACTTCCTACAACTTGATACAAATTGCCAACCTTGAACCCATGAGTAAAAGCATCTTTGCAAATTCTATTTTGAAACACGTATCTTTCCATCAACGAATGCCACCCTGAAACCTTTGACTTCCCTTGCTGAAATGGACACCAGGTTCTTCTTGCGATCAGGTACATAAAAGAGATTCTGTAAATGAATTGAGTTATTCTCATTCAATTGAGGGGTAACACCCTTTACGGGATAGGTGGCATCGACTCCAAGTATAATCCTATGAATGTTTCCATCTCTACCAAATTAGAGAGAGAGCACCCTTCTATCCGTTGGAGTGTCTTGAAGCACTACAATCAATAAGCCAGATTCTCAAAGCATTTGAAGGAGAGGGCCAATATATGATAACACTTCTTTATCTTATCAGAGACAACATTTGATTCTTCATACCTGGGGTTCCTTGCTTTCTTTGAAGAGTCAGCCGTTTCCTTGATGACCTGTATTACCTGTCATTCCTTTGATCATTTGAAGATGTCCTTGGAATGATTGTTATCATCATCAAGTGATGTGTCCCTGCCATTCGGACACTCTTTCGCATAATGGCCAAACAAGGCATTTGCCTTTACTTCCACCCTTAGATTTGGATTTCCCAATGAAGTGATTTTTAGGTAGGCTATTAGAAACTTCCGCTGCGCCATTCTGATAATATTCTTTGCTTCGACTTCACCCTAGGTGAATTTGAAGAGGGATGAGGAATCCATTGATCCTTTTGTGCTTTCCACACTGTCTTCAGTGATTGCTCTTTCACTCTTGCTTGGGCTGTGTCTTCACCTCAGCTCTGATACCATGTTAAATTTGGGTATGTTCTGTGCTTAGAGCAATTTATTTCAATTTTCACAATTAGCTCAATATCTTTTTTGATTAGCAATCACATCAGCGTTAAAGTAAACTGCAGATAGAACATAAACATAAATCGCAGAAGACAAGCCAAGACAAGAGGACACAAGATGTGGCACTAGCCAGGGACAAACTCCAATGTGGGGAAACCCTTGATCAATTCTTCTTATATGTTCTTCAATAATTCAGTAGAGAGAGAGTGAGATAGTACATTTACAATAGTACATGTTTAGGGCTTCTTCATTAGGGCAGCGTTATCCCTTAAGATCCTAAGTCACATGACACGAGGACACGAGACACGGAGGACACGTAAATACGAGTATTCAATACGAAAGGCAGCGACCTGGAAACAGGACACGGGGGACACGTTTTATATATATATATATATATTCATATTCACTAAAAATTTTGACATACTTGGCAACAAATCGTTTATCTGTTGCAAATCTTCTAGTTTATATGGAACCATGTTCAACACTGGAGTCATCATGTAGGACAACTTTAGAGTTGAAGAAAGCTAAAGGGAAAGAAAAGTTACTTGACAAAAAGTGCGTTTCGTGGTCTTTGGATGGCTCCCAGAAAGGAGAAATATCTCTGGCTGTGCTTCTAAAACTTCTTAATGAGCCACTTGTCTTACGAAGCAGTAGTCACTTGGAGCAGGTATTGTTCTACTTTTCATTAGATTTAGCTTGTCCTCCTTGTGATTCAACTGTTTTTATGCAGTTGCTGAACATGGTATTGTATTTAATATTCATTAAAAACTTGGCTGTACCCATAACTAAACTACAGTTTTCCAAATGTGTTGGTTGATGCCATCATTTACTTTATGCCATACAGGTCATGGATCTTCTCAATGTGGTTCTCAAGAATGTTGAACTCAAGGATGAATCACATTCTTCATATGGAGAGGATGTTTTGAATATGGGGAAAGAAACTCAAACTATGCCTGAAATGGTGTCTAATGTGGCTTTAAATACTGAAAGGGATGAATGTTCTACAACCAGACCTGAAACTGAGATTCACAAGAGTGATGTGAAAACTAAAACAAATGGTGTTTCTGAGGCCTCTATTTCCAATGTCAACAAGGCTACACATCCACATGACATTTTTTCGCATCTTTCGGAGCCAGAGTTACAAAACGTATGTAAACTTCTAGCAAAAGAGGGGTGAGTATCGGTCACAATTTTACTGTTTGGATGTTCACTGGAAATTTCCAGTGAATTTGTTGCCAAGTATGTCAATATATATATATATATATATATATATATTTTCATATTCACTAAAAATATTTGTTGCCAAGTATGTCAAAATTTCCAGGTTTACGGTCTTGAACGATGCACACTTCAAAGGCAAACACCCTGCTCACAGCTCCAGACGACAGCTCCAAACGAAAATAACCTGGAATAGACCAACGCGTAGGCTTTAATTTTTGTTTTTTTCCCAGTACGTATTCAACACGTCGAAATACGTTAGGGCAACGTATTCAACAAACCAAATACGCATATGCTACATTTAGGACACGAAGGAAAACGACAAATACGTATTCAAGTTTTCATGACACGGTTAAAATCGTATTCGACATGTATTAGGGCCGTTTTCGTGTCCAATACGTAAAATACGGGACACGGGACCCTGGGGGACGTGTCCTGTGACTTAGTTAAGATCTCTCCTCCCACCAAAACCCAAAGACAAGTAGAGAGAAAGAGATCCCAAGTGAGTGTGTGCAAATGACTTTCAAGGCACCTCTATTTATACTAAAACGTTGAGCACATGTGGGGTTTATTTGGTTGCTGGCTGACCTTGACGAATTGTCCCATAACACAAATAAATTCATATCTCCATGAATACTTATCGGAATCGGATGATCTTTAGATCAATCCTACACCTCTCGATGAGAGGGATCGAAGAAAAATATCAGCTGCCATTAATAAGATGACCCACATGGAGTTTGTTCCTGGTTGCCAATTTTAACAGAAGGCCAACTCAAGTCCCTCATGTGCCTTAATGAATAAGAGGGCTACAATAACAATGATGTAAGGGGTGGCCCTTTAATCTCCAAGAAAACTACTTGTGGTGTTCCCAAGTGGCTGGGAGGCCACAAAGAATGTCCTCGTGGGTCTCCAATTGAATCGAACAAGCCTGTGCTCCATCTATATGGACTGTAGTGATGATGCAAGCGCTCCCTTGTCTCGCTAGGTGAGAGTCGAGACAAAACCCCATCTGGGCTTTGGATCAACTGCTAAGTTTGTGGTGCAAGTGTGTAGCCAGCTGGGCAATGTGATCCAAGTGCATCATCATTATCGAATAACTGGGACACGAGCAAGCAATAGGTGGTGTTGAAGGATCCATGGTGTGGCTATCTGCTCTTTGCTATGGTGGATGCTCATGGCATTAAGACCCTTTGGAGGGCTTGGATCCCGTATAGGGAGACCAAATACCAAGATGAAGACCCATCTGCAATGCTGTATAAAATCCAATGTGTCTCCTCACCTTCCAGTACAACAATTCATTAGTGCAATTGAGCAAATGAGCTTACAAATCATGGAACCAAGTTGCCACTTCATAGTGGCATGCCCTTCCATAATGGGCTTCAGAATGTACAAGTGTTGCTTGGTTTAAAATGGAGGTTAATCAAGGATCCTATTAGGTGGTTTCAACTTTTAAACTCTAAGGGAATGACAGGTCTATGGTACATCCATCATGTGGCAGGTGTCATGTGATATAACGATGGATGGAGTGGGGTATCGAGGGGAGGCTAAATTTTTATATCCCGACCATCTTTTGCATTTTATGGTACATTTCTTGTTGACAGTGGCCAAATTATGCTTTCTACTTTCTTTTTAGCTTTATCAAACTTCAGGGCATTGTTTCAGGCCCGACCCAAAGTGTGGACAAGGGAAGGGGGAGGCTAACTCCTTGTGGACCCAATGGACAAATTTGGACCCGGATGGGAAATATGTAAAAGGGGTTGCAATGAGCGGAGGGGAGCGATGTATGTGGTGTTGGGAAGCGGGACTATGCAACCATAATCAGGGTTTCCCATGTAGTGCCACTCCTAAAGCTATTAGCCAATAGAGGAGATCCCATAGGACTGGGATACAAGACTAACCACCAAGTTGGATAAGGGGACAAGAGTACAAGCCAAGCCCATTCCTTCTGTCGAATCCCCCCACTAATCCATGTCTAGATGTGTCCATGATAAGTAAGCAAAAATACCCAATTGCATAATGAAAGCCATACCTTTGGGGTTGGAAGGCCCACCTTCAAGCATACGATCATAACAAATGGGCGAGGGCACATAATGGCTGGCTCAGCTGGCGGAGATGGTGGCACATCAAGCTATCTCGTTGTTGCAAGGGGCTGTTGGCTGTTGGCTGTTGGCTAAAGACAATCTAGGAGAAAAATTCTCCTATGGGTATCACCCACGGGTGGTAAGTAGCAGGGGTTACCCATTTGGGTGGGGAACAACACATGAGTGGAGAAGGAATTGCTATTTTGCAGGATTTTTGGTCGATGCCTGCTTTAGTTGTTATGAAATTTGTCTTGAAATGTGAGTCCACAAATACTAGGGAAATGTGGATTATAACATTTTCTTAGAATGGAGTTGAGTAACATTGAATTTTCGCATGCATATTTACTGCTAATGATTAAGCTTGTTCACGAGTATACCCTTTGGTTTTAGAGTTTGAGATCAGGCCAATTTTTTTTAAACATCTTTGTATTGACATCGAGGACACAGTGTTTAATTGCTTCTGAATTAGACACTTTTATTTTTAAAAGGGTTTTACCCACATGCACATGCATGCAATCACATTGGCATGCACGATACTTGTGCTTTCTAGGACAATATCTTTTTATTTTGGTCAACTTTCTATTTTTAGAAGTTGCATGCATGCATATCTTTGGAGTTTTTGGTTTTATCTTTGGATGAAGTGCCTTTCTATTTTTAGAAAAGCATTGTGCATATGGGTACACAAATTCTGTTTTAGATGGATGGGGTTGTGTTTTTTCTTGGGCTATTTTTCTAGTTAAAAAAGGCTACTTTATGAGTGAACAGTTGGCAGGATGAGTCAGCATATGCTTTTATATTTTGGCTTGGCTATCATCACATGCTTGGTTGAGTTGGATGAGGTTTATTTGTAGCAGGGGAGGAGTTCTTCACTTGGAAGCATGCATGTTCCTTTTGCAGATCTGGATAATTTATTTCAATGAGGAAGATGCTTAGAACGACGGGTTATTTTGAGTAGGTTTGTAGTATAAAGTTGGCAATGACAGGTACCGAACTTGAGGATGGTGTAATTCTATTCTTGTCATTATTACATCCCTTTCCAATTCTATTCTTAACTAATGTAATGTAATAAGTTAATAACTAATAATTAGTGTTTAAGTTGTATAAAATAATTAATGTTAAATACCTGTAAATGATACATTAACTATAAGCTAATTAATAATTTTAAAAATTTGCATATATTTTTTCTTCTATTCTATTTAAATTTATTTTTAAAAATTGTAAATATATTTATATTGTTTGTATTTGCCATTCCCTGCCGTATCTGAATCCATGCTTTTTAAAAAACTGGTGGATCCGTATCTGTATCCAGATTCAAATTCTGGTCACTTAATTTATGGTCAAGTTGTAGTAGTTATTCACTTATTCTTGGCCGTTTTAGGGTCCATCTTTTAGTATGCTCATGCACTGACCTCTTAGATATTCTTGCATCAGATTTCAGTTCTTTTCTGGGATATTTTCTGTCATGCTCATTTTTCCTATTCTGAGTTAGATAGGGCACATCACTTGGAGGATCATTGTGCTTTTTCGAAACGTATATTCATTAATTGGTCTCTTGCTTTGTATGAGACTTCTTTCGAACTTTCACTTGGTTGACTTTCTTGTATTTGGGTGAAGATCAATCATCAAACCACCCAAAACCTAGGTGCTATATTATAGATTCTTTTAGCATACTTTTAAGGTTTTGGAGTGACCTTGCATGGCCCCTACTCTGGGTTTGAAGATATTGTTTGATATTTTCTTTGTATGGATCTATTCTCATATATAAGAGATGGAAAAATCAGAGAGAGATGTTGACTACTGATTCTCAAGTCTTTCCATTTCTTGTTCTTCTGCTTCCATACTTCACTCTCCAGTTCACTATCATGTCAAATCTTTGATTTAGTTCGTGTTCGAGTGTTGGAGCTGCTCGCATAGTATTCACATGACTTTGCTATCAGTATTGTAAGGGTAAAGTACTTGAGTAGTGTTAATTTGATATTGTCAGACCTTGCGTTCACAACTTTGAAACAAGAAAGAAGTTCTTTTGGCAGTCAGTTACTTGTTTGCAATGTATCCAATGGTTTGATCTTAAATCTTTTGAATTGGTGAGCTTTGAGTAGCACTTGCCTCATCAAATTAATACTTTTTTTTCACTGTTTTTGAGTGCTTTACTCGGAGATCTGCAATTTTTTGCCACAGATCTGAAGTAGTTCATAGCAGATTTGTAACGGTAGAAGCTTATTTGACATTATTATGCATAAATCTTAGTTTGCTTGCTGATACAAAGTGTTTAACGGTAGAAACATGAGTAATCTCTAAGATTTAGGGATTATTTTGCAGAATTGATGCTTTTTGCTGGGTACATTTGAATATTTTTGGTGTCAAATCATTAGTGATTCCCACCCAGAGGCTAGGAAGTACTAGCCCGAAGTGAGAAAGTGTACCAGTGACAGCTGCGTAATTCCTAAGTGTTACATTCGATTCCTTACTAGTTGCAAGTGATAGCACAGTCATCTCATACAATGTGGTAGAGCACCTTATATTTCATCCATTAGGTAGTTTAATAATTTGTTAGAGCACTACTACTATAACTAAAGATGGTTTATTAATTTGTTATGTCACTTAAGTTTTAACATGACGTGACTTTTTAAACTTTGAACTCTTGTATCGCGTGTTAATGTGTCAACATCCTCTCAAACAAAATACTACTTTTCAACTATTTACCAAGTTCTGAACTGTACTCCTAAGTTGAGCATCCACTCTCTGATATGTTGTCTGTGGTGGTGGTGTGATGTAACATGGGCTACACAGAATGTGTTTGAAGAACACTTTTGTAGGGTTCTGAGTGCTTTGTGGTTATGCTTTTTTTGTGGGTTTGGTTCTGTTTCCCTTTTCTGCTGCATTGTTTGCAATTGTGCCTCTGGGTATGATGGCATATGTGTCCTCTTTCTTCTTTGCTTGTTCTGTTGGGGATCCATTAGCATATGTGTTTTCTTCTCTGTTTCTACTCTTTGTCTTGAACTAAACATTTTATAATTTTATATATATTTTCCTATGGTACATTCAATACAATTTCTCTGAAATATAGACTTTAGAAAAAATAAAAAACTTCAAAACCCTTATAATAAATATAATTGTCTCCTCTCCCATTTCTTCATGGAGTGGCCTTTCCCTCCCAATGACTCTCTTTCCATCTAAGAAATTTCTAACACATCCCTCAAACCTTAAATATTCACAAGCTTTGGAATGGATATGATCTGATACCATGTTAAAAAGTGAACACACACACAAGGGAGATTTGGATCAAAACATTTTATTAGAATGGAGTCATTTCATACAATGTGGTAAAGTAGTTCATATTTCATCCATTAGGTACTTATGATACCTACCTCATCTAACTACCATAATGAATGGCACTTTATTAATTTATTATGTTGCTCAACATAGGTGACTATTAAACTTTGGAATCTAGTATTGGAGTGTTAATAGTCCAAGTCTCCAACAATTTGTAGATTGTAGAGTGGCTTTGTTTACGATACTTTCGGTGAGGATCACATTTAATCTGCAGATGTTTATATCACTCATATGAAGTGATATTCTTTCTCCTGGGCTACAACCATATTGTAGTTGACTTAGCATTGATGCTTTTGAGTTTTATATTTCTGCCTCAACGAGTACAGGGTATTTTGAAAGTTACTATCCATGATTTAATCTATTTGGATTGCTGGATTTGGTGTCCACCTTGTCATGAATAATATATCTGTTTAGACTTCAGAGTATAAACAAAAGAATGACATGTTATGTTTCAAGCAGTTGAAAGGTCGGATGGTAGATAAAACTTGTGACTTTCTTAAAACAAACCTCTATGAGGTTCAATTGAATTTCAATATTAGTTCTGGCATAAATCAAACATAATATGCATGAATCAGAAGATGGTACTGTCTGCCTTATCAGGGAAGGCAGCAAATGACTATTGTCATATTTCTAATCAAAACATGGTGAACTCCCTAAGACATGACAATTTTTCTTTATCAAAAAGCTGCAAATGGAGCTCATCTGTTTTGAAGCTTGGCCTTAATCTATACAGCTACAATGTTTAAATTCAAGCATCTTTTAACGTGTTTAGTATTATTTCATAACTGAAGTGAAATTCTAGTGTGCTTATAGGGTGCCATTCTGAAACTGTGGTTGCAGTCGTTGTCGATCCTTTGAAGAAGCTTCCATGTTGTTGAAGGAGCTGTACTTCTTTGACAGTCGTCTATATGGTGTAGCACATGGGTTACTAATGGGATTTAGAGAGAGAGTGTGGGGGCATGCACAAGAACTTTTTGATGAAGTTACTCGAATGGATTCTTCTACAGCATCAGCCTTTTACAATGCTCTCAGTGATATGCTATGGCATTTTGGCCAGGTTTTTATAATTCATTGCTTTAAGCTCTAATTTTTAGATATTATTATATCCTACATTATAATGCAAGATATATCTGACGTAATTCATCTTAGGATCAGATATGTTTGAATATCACGACTGGAAAAGGTGGTAACAATTCAGTGAGGATTTTGTTTTTCTCTGTTTGCTTTTTGTTCTTGTCCAAGACTAGCATTATTCTGTTGCAATGAATCAATTTAGTCACAGTTATAGATTTGAAAAAGGAATTGAATTACCTCTCTGTTGCAAGTTTCTTCTTGATATTGAGAGCAATGTTGCAAACATCAGCACCGGGATAAAATCAGCAAGGGTCTAGAAACCAAAAAATCATAAAAATTGGCAAACATTGGCTAGGCCAAGACATTGCGATTATGCAATTTTTTTGCGATATAATTGGGATGTTTGCAACACTGATTGAGAGTCATTGTTCCTTTCCAGGAACATGCATCAGGTAAGAGACTAACTTGCCCAGGGTTGACTGCAGCATTCCTATTAATAATCTTTTGGCTGCATTTACATGTCTGGGCAGGGGAATGTAACATATCCTTTATTTTGTAACTTTTATCATCACCTGGGGTTCCTTTGGGGAAATAGTTATATACAAGAGAGCTGGCCTTACTCCAGTCTAGAATTATGTGACCCTTATTTCTCTGCTAACTTCATTAAATCTCAGTTATCCAGTTGACATTCTCTTTCCTGTTTTCTTTGCTGGTTCTTAAAGAAGCTGTGTACTTGGATTGATAAATACATAATATAGGAATGGGTCATCAAAGTGAACGTGAGTATTTTGAATCGGTGACTGGCAGATGTGGGTGATGTAGCAGAGTCATGGTTGGAAGCTAGGTATGTAACTTCTCTATTCAAAACCAATTCTATTTTTTAAACAGTAAGGCCAAACAGGGTCACCATCAATGCAATTTTTCTCCGCTGTTTGATCAGCTTCACATGTTTCCATATATCCTTCCATAGAATTGTAGAAATTCCACAAAATTCTGTTCTGCTGATAAGAACAATCTGAAAAACACTTTCTTTTCTTACAAACACAAAATTTCTCTACTCAATTTGCAGCAGAATTAGGAACAGAATAAAAAACAGTCACACAATTCAAGACAATTTTTTTTACTAGGGAACCCAACTGGGAAAACCCTCTTCTTGTTATTGAGAATTATTGAAGAAGATTGAGCAATGAATCTCATACAATACAATACAGTTTCATTAGAGAACAATCATGTTCTATCTGCTTACACTAAGTTGAAACACCCTTGCCTGCATCTTGATCCCTGCCTCCTAACCCAAGGAATTCGTCCTTCTTCAAGCTCCCACAAGCCTTTCCTAGGCTCGTTCTCCTTCTCTCACAAGCTCCACGCACAGATTTGTGCTTCCTATTGCTTGGTCTCACCTAGACGTGCTCACCAAAACAATGATTAAACTTGTGCCTTTGTTCCTTATTTTAAAGGCAATTTGAATGGTTGAAATTAGTGAGTTTTCTAATTAAGGAATTAAACTGCAGCTTTTCTAGTTAACAAAAGTCAACAGAACTTGTTAATTGGATCCTCCTAAAATTTGGGAGGCTAACTCCACTTAAGCTTTCAGTTCCCAATTTAACTCACACTAGAAGTTCAAAACTCGACCTTCAACTTCAACACATCGGTTAATTGCAACCTAACTCATCCTAATTTTTAGGGACACTACTAAATTTCAGGAACTTGACCATGCACAAAACGGAACTTGACTTTGACTCCTTGAATTAAGGCACAAATCAAGAAATCACTTTTCTCGCTAATTTTCAGCACTCCCTCTTAGCGAGGAAGGGATTCCTGGAAGAACCTCATACACATGAATCTGTCTTCAACAGTACCATGTTCTTCGCTATTGCAACTGCTCCCTCTAAACTAGAAGGTTTCCTTGCTTTCTTCCGCGGAACTTGCTTTGAAGACCTGTTCTTTCCCACCATACTTTGCTCCTCTTGCTCCTCTTCATCATCCTGCTGATCAGCCCAATTGCCAACTAGCTTAGGCTGAAACTGAGATACTGACTGAGGCTCCATCTTGAGATTTTTATCTTGCTCTCACTCAACCATCACTTCTCTACTTTGTGCACTACCTGCCTTGCTTCTCAACACTGACCCTGTCTCTACTTGCAACTTGTAGAGATTGTTCACCCTCACAGTTATCTGCTTCTTACACCCAGAAGCTAAGTGCTGGAGGTATGCCTTACTTTTGTTGAAGATGACATCATATCCCTTGTCCTCAAGGGTGGCTACCGAAATAATATTCTTCCTCAATCTTGGAACATAAAAAACATCTCTGAGATGAAGGGAATTTCCTGACTACCTTTGAAAGCTGACAGTACCAACTCCTCTAGCTGCATTTTGACCATCATCCCCTAGCTCAATCTAAACTTGCATGTCTTTCTGCTTCAGGTGGCTGAAACTCTTCTTGTTCCCAGTCATGTGGAAGGAAGCTCCTGAATCAATATACTACATGTTGTCCACTGAGCTTTCCATGTAAGCTATCAACGAGAAATCCTTCTCGAATTGGGCAAAAAAGTCATCTACCTCCACTGATGCTGCAGCATGATCCTTCCTGGTCCCCTTCTTCTTACCAGGATACTTAGAAGCATAGTGTCCAAAGTCATGGCGATGGAAGCACTTAATCTTACTTAGATCCTTCTTCTTGCCCATCTCATTGGACCCAACCTCTCCTTGGCCCTTCTTGCCCTTAGCCTTGCTACCCTTGCCTGCCAGGGCACAATTCTCCTCGTCCTCTATCATAACTGATCTCCCTTCTGTGGTTCCTCTTTGGATCTCTTCTTGTATGTAGTTAGTCCAAAACCTTTCCCACTTTGGGAAGTTCTCTCTCCCACTAACAACATCCTAGAACCCTTTCCATGCCTTGTGAAGTCCAAGTAAGGCAAAACTCACAAGATCATGATCAGATACAGCGTCGCCCACCCCACCTAGTTCATCTCTTACCTTAGTGAACCTTGACAAATATGGGACAATGGGCTCATCCTCACTCATCCAGATACTCTGATACTTCTTCAGGATTGTATTGTACATCTCATATGCTGTCTTCTTCTCATGGATCTGAGGCATTATATGATCTTTGACCCCTTCTAGAATGATCCTCTTCGCTTTGATATCATTCTTATTATGCTGGGCCAATCGCTGGGCATCTTGTGGTGGTGGGATAGCCTGCTTCACGAGTTCTCCCACACCATTATCTTCTAACACTATCATAATCCTTCCTTTCCAAGCTATGAAATTCGATGCTTTCTCTAGACAGTGATCTGATCTCAACCCTTGGTAAGCCATCCTGCTTCCCTTGAGAGCTCTCTAAAAAACTTGCCCGCTAACAGTTTCGTAGTCCTTCACCAGAAGCTGTACTTAGGGCTCAAATAATTTTGCCGCTGCTATCAGTCTTGTTGTCCCTCACAAGGACTGAACTTAAGGCTTCTTCTGACAGCCCTCTAACAGTCTTCCAACCTGTACACGAGCTGCCCACTTCTGTCCAAACAGGACCTCTACCAACCTAGCATCAACACGATACTTGAAAGAAGGAATATCATACTTGAAGGATCAACTTCTTTCTCAATTCTTCTGGACCTGTGCTTGTACATGTGTCAGCAACCTTTGGCCTTGGTTAGGTCTGCTGTAGCAGCTGCTACATCCCTCCTCTAAGCCTTCTATTGCCTTCAACACCTGCGCTGTGCCTAGGTTCTACTGAACCCCTGTAGCAGCTTCTTGTGAGGTCTTATGGCCCTCCCAAATCTCTGTTACAGGAGCTCAGTCTTCTTCAAGAGACACAAAGCTTTTGCGGCCTGTTCTGAAGAGAATATGCCCACTAATCCTGCACAGAAAACTTTCCAGACTTCAACCTTGTCACACAGCCACCACCTGCTCAATCTGGGCTGCCCTGAAACACAAGAAGAAACATTATCTCGGCCTCCTTTCACTTCAGACCAGTGCCTATGGGACCCGGCTGCCACAGACTTCCTTTTCCTTGTGTGATGCACTTGTGATGATCTTAAATCTGTTCCAAGCGATTTGATACCATGTAGAATTTCCACAAACTTCTGATCTGCTGATAAGAACAATCTGAAAAACACTTCTTTTCTTACAAACACAAAATTTCTCTACTCAATTTGCAGCGGAATTAGGAGTAGAAATAAAACAGTCACACAATTCAAGACATTTTTTTTTATTAGGGAACCCAATTGGGAAAACTCTCTGCTTATTATTGAGAATTATTGAAGAAGATTGAGCAATGAATCTCATACAATACAATACAGTTTCATCAGATAAGATAAGATAAATTTATTAATGTCCAACGAATGACCACAAAGTAGGTCAAAGGGACTGTCGGTTACAAAAAAGGGGGGTCGTGCCCAGTAGGAGAACCAAATGGTTTCCTTATAAAGACAAGTACTGAAGGAAAGAAAGACAGAAAATATAAAAAAAAAAAAAACTAGGCGGGTCGGGATGAGCGTATGGAGCTCCGAACCCGGCCTCGCCGACTGATCTCTAGACTGCGTCGCAGGATCACCGGTGAAGAAGACCCTGGGGACGCGAATGTAGGAGTCCGATTCTCCTAACATCCGAGGTCGAGAGAGGAGAACTGTGGGTAGTTCAGTAAGGTTTGCTGTCTTGAAATAGTGGTCACTGGTTGCCTCCCATTGTACTGTCTCCGTGATCTAAAGATCCTGGACTGCCTCGCGGGGAGATGTCTGGCGCGGTTCTGCTGCTGGGTCCTCGTATGCAAGGGGCTTCTCCTCTTAGATGAACGAGGGTTTGCCGATATATGTGAGCTTGCCTGATCGGTATCTTCGCTGGTTGATCTCTTAACTCCTCGGGCTGAGGGAAGTGTACTGAAGAAAGAGGTGATCTGACGAGTAGTGTTGGGTCGGCCAGGAGGCTGAAGGATCTACTCTCGATGCTTAAGAGTCTCCTGGATGTAGAGTGCGACACATCTCTGGTCCGTGTAGTTGAAGAAGCTGGAAAGAGTATTTGGTCCTCTGAATAAACAGTGAAAGCGACCTCTGATCTCATAATATATCGGACACCCGAAAATGAAGTGCCATTCGTTTCCCACCTCCTGTGTATGGCATAGCCGGCAAATCCTGTCAACTCTCTCTATCTGGTGGTCTGTTTCTACCCGAAGCCTGTGTGATCCAACTCTGAACTGTCCGAGGGGAATCCGGAGAGCATGTATCCAATGTCGAAGTGTATACTGGGGGCGAACTATAAGCCCGTTTCTGATAATCAAAAAGTGCTCTGCATAGAAAGCCATTTTCGGACGTAACTCCCCCGGGGGGTTAGTCCACGTGACCTAGATAAACTGTCTGTAGATGTCTTCCTTGATGATCTTATTGAGTTCCTGCTTGGGGGGGAGTCCTCTGGGGGCGTTCAAGGAGTACTGAAAGGGGAGGAGGTGGTCTATGTGGAGTCCTACTGCCTTGAGGAACTTTGAGACCCCTGTATACCAACATTTGGTTTTCCCTGGTTGTGTGCAGTCGATGTCCTCAGAAGAGCAGTAGGCCAGATAAGGGTACCTGTCACGTCCTTTCAAAGTGTCTGCAAAGCTCCGGACTCGGTGGAGAAGGGAGACCAGTCTGAACGCTGTCTCAAGGCGAAAGGGCTGTGCACCAAACTCGGCCAGAATGATTTGATGTGGGATAGTACCCTTGCAACGAATAATGCGTCGGAGGAGAAGGGTTTGGACTCTTTCAACTGCCGCCCAGTCTGATTCCAGCAAGGAAGGGCCCCAAATTTCCGATCCGTACAAGATTGTGGGTCGGATCAAGGTGTCCATAAGGCTCAACTTTGACGAGATGTCCTGGAAGTGATGGCGAAAACATTGTTTCTCCAATATGGCCAGAGAGCCATACCCCTTATTGATCCGAGGTTGCAGAGCTGGCCGCATACTGAACCGAGGGCCCGAAAACTGTACTCCCAAGTATGTGTAGTTATTGGTAATCTCCACTGCCTTTCCCTTGAAGAGGAACTGGAGATCCTGAGACTTCTTCGTCCCATTGAAGACTATTACTTTTGTTTTACCCAGGTTCACTGTCAATTTCCGTAGATCGCAGAATAATGCTAATGCATCCAACTGTCTCTGGAGCCCTTCTGGTGATGAAGATATAAGTGCAATGTCATCTGCAAAAAGTAAGATACAGATCAAAACATGATGAAGATAGGAACCGTCAGACTCCTGTATGTGTTCCCGTAGAAAGGCTTCGAGCTCATCAATATAAATCCCAAAGAGAAACTCTTTCTCAATCTGCATAAGTTGACTTTTGTTGGTTTTATTAAATAGAGTCTTCAACTTTTTTTAGATAACCTATGGGCAATTGATCTTGCCTGTATGGAAGTGAATCTCTCTCAAGATGTAGGTCCTTATGACTACTATGACATTATCCTTCTTTCCATTGATGATAACCTTCTATAGGTTCTCCTTTAGATCCGAAACCATAGTTTAGTTTTGTAAATTGCGACAATGTTGATGATATTATAGAGGACAAGTACTTTTGCATAGGCTAGGTGTCAAGCATGCAAGAGTGGTCCAAGACTCTTTAGGTACTTGCTCTTGTTGAGTAAGTGACTTCAATGATTTATTTCGTAAGTCTAACTTAGGAAAAAGCACATTGATTGATTAATTAATTAATGTTGGCTATTGGGCTAAAGTTTCCCAAGGAAAAGTGATTTAATCACTTTAATGAATTAGATATAATATCTGCTGTTGATCTAAGTGCATTAGGATTTAATCATAGCCATCCATTACTTTGGAGATTGAGGGTTAGGGTTTTGGCTCAATGATAATTATAAAAGAGATCCTAAGGGAGGAGAAAGACACAAAATACAATTTCAATAGATCAACAAATTTGAGAAGGGATATTTTTCACAAGGAGTGAGAGACTTAGAGGATGAAGAGAAGGAAATGTGTGCAGCAGGAAATTTCATAGGAAGCATAGGTTTTGTAGGTTGACTGCATGTGTGAGGGCAGAGAGCTTGCTAGAGGCTACTCGAGTTGAGTAGAGCACAAAGGAGGCGGCACATGTGAGTGTACCAGCTTAGGGCCACACATGTGGGAGGTTGAGAGGGTCAAGGATGCATGTGTGGAGGCCAAGAAGCTATAGGAGGGCCATGCATGTGAGAGGCAGGCAGTAAAAGTGTTAGGTGAATTTTTGGGGGGCAATTTCATCAGATTCCAATTGTTGTATTTTCTGTATTTCTCCGAGGGTCATTTTCCCCATTAAGGGAGCGCTTAATTTTCTTACGCAAATTAATGAAGGAAATATTTGAAAGGTAAATTTTTTTGTGCATGTGATTTATTTTCCACTTGTGCTTTTGCTACAAATCAAATTAGTTAAACACCAATATATTTTTATTCAACAGTTTTTTCAAAAAAATAATTTGCTAGGGTGAATAAATTTTATGGGTATAAAATAAATTGCTAGGAATTGAAATCAGATCTGCTATTGGAAACTTAACACACAACACTTCACTCTTTAACAATATTTATATATCTCGTGCCCGGATTCCATAATAACTGACATTAAGAACCATAGGCTCTTGCTTGGAATTTAAAATATCGATCTAGAAATCTAATCCCAAATTTAGTTTGTTAGTAGAAACCCTAGATCAATCTACTAGATAGAGTCAACTCGTTAGGGGCACATACAACTGACTTCTTTCATAAGACTTGAAAACGACAAGCTAGATCTCAAACCACTAGCTTTGACACCATGTTGGAGAATTAGAGGATTAGGTAGATCAAAGAGTTAGTATTATAAGAGAGAGATGGTGTTTAAAGACATTGTTAAAACACGTAAACACAACCAAGCATAGCTCAACATGCATAGAGGTGTATGAAATGAAAAGATTTGCTTATATGTAACAAGTCTCACATACATACACACTTATAGATTATCCCACAAGGCCATCTTATATAGCACCATAATATAACCAACTCCGTTGAAGTGAGGAAAATAAGTTTTACATGGATTAGTGAGGGCACATGACAAACTCCTCAAATTTTGCCTTGTTCTGTGCACCAATGGAGTGCTTTGTGAACAATTGATCGCTGACTGACATCTCTAGAAGATGTAGAGGTTGATGAACTTGCATAGCCTTCTGTCCCAACAACAATTAGTGAAGGAGGGTCTTAACCATAAAGGGCCAAAAATGGTGACATCTCAATAGCGGATGCTCTGCCAATTGTAGCCATTTGGGCCATGAAGCTTGCTGATCTGCGACTTTTGAACACCACTCTAGACATGCACATGACAAACTCCGCAAATTCTGCCTTGTTCTGTGCACCAATGGAGTGATTTATTTTAATTACCTAACCAGTCAAATGCTTGGTAGACCATCCAGTGCATCCATTGGCCAACAACTCAGTGAACAATTGATCGCTGACTGACGTCTCTAGAAGATGTGTAGAGTTGTGATGAAATTGCATAGCCTTCCGTCCCAACACCAATTAGTGAAGGAGGGTCTTAACCATAAAGGGCAAAAATGGTGACATCTCAATAGCGGATGCTCTGCCATTGGGCCATGAAGCTTGTTGATCTGCAACTTCTTAAATTCCGCTCTCGGCATTTGTTTATTGTTTCTGTTTGTCCCTTTGTTGAGGCTTATAACTTGTACCTAGGGTCAAGGTGGTATCAACAAGTTTAAAATGTTCTTCCAGAAATTGATGATAAACTGTGGATCTTGGTCACTAACAATGCTCCATTGAAGTCCATGTAACTTGCACATGTACTAAAGGACAACTTGGCAAGTTGTGAAACCTTATCAGTGAAATTTATGGCAATAAAGTGAGCTTGCTTAGTTAACCTATCATCCACCACATAGATACAACTTTTCCCTTCCAACCGAGGCAAAGAAGATAAGATAATTTTATTAATTCCAATAGGTGACCACAAAAGCAAGTCAATGAGACTGCTGAGTACAATAATGTCATTACAAAGTAGAAGCCTGAAAACGGCTCCTATAAAAAGCAAGATACAAGAATCATGAAATCTATGCTAAGGCTTGAAAAACCCATGACTCCGAGCACAAACAACAGTAATAATGAAATGAAATAAAGAGAAGTAATGAAATCCTTGCTAACTCATTCTGACTTCTGATTGGGAAAAGGCAGTGGCTGAAGCAAATCTGGACTTCTAACAGTCTCAGTTTTATTTTGTCGGTAAGCCTCACAGTTTGAAACAAAATCCTTCACATCTTTTTAAGACCCTTCCAAATGACTTTTCTCCTTATGCTGTAGTAAGTCTTAAAAAGTTGAGTAAACCAGTAGTAGCCTGAGACTAATATTCAACTAATATCTTTTCTATGAACTTATAAATTATTGATGTTTATAGCTTGGTTGGGTACCTCTGCACAGACCTAAGTGTCTAGGCATGTAGTAGTTGCCAAAAGTCTCTTTAGGACACTTGCTCAAATGTGAACATGTCTAACTTAGTAAAAACACACAATTAATTAACTTTGTTATTGATCTAAAAAAGCTCAAGGAAAGTAAAGTATTTACTTTAGTGATTATGTTTTAATTTCAATGATTGATCTGTAGTGAAGCGATATCGAATTTTCTGCCAGTCACTTGGAGATTAGGAGGGATTTAGCTCAATGTAAAGTTATAAAAGCAAGGATAAGGAGAGGAGAAGACACAATAAAACAACACTAGCCTTTGAGAGAGGGATTTTCTCATGTGAGGAGTGTGATACTTCAGTGTGTTGGGTCTGAAGTGTCGAAATGTGTAACTAGGTTCGGTCTTCATAATGTCTATTGTAATCGTGATTTTATATATTTGATATTAAAGAGATAAGAAATTTATTATTGTTATTCTTGATGCATGAGTCTCATGCTCAAGATAAAAGGGAAATTGATGGAAAGTGCTAAGTATGGAGGTGATATGACAATGCTATCCACCTTGAATTCCGAGTAGTACCTAGTGGCTTAGGTTAAGACATACTTATTTAGAGGCAATTATGTCCTGGCATGGTTTGATATACTAATGATGTAATATCTTTACCTAGTTATAAGCGGTAAAGTATCCATCTAATGCTAAATGCACTTCACAACTTAAGCGTCAGTTCTAAGTAGGAAACCACACAGTGAAATCACATACCAATTGTAGTCTAAAATATCATGCATCATCATCTAGCACAACTGATCTTCAGAAAATTGGGCATCAGGAATGATATCCCATTGAATCCATGAAGATTTGTGAGCATAGGAATGCACTTGGTGGGAAGGAAAAACAGGTCTAGTCAACAACAACTCACACCTCTGTGTGTGTCTCTGAGGGGGTTTCCTTAAGGGTAGCATAGTGCAGAAGCAAATCATGGTCATGGAGATAAGTGAGAATAGTGATTCTAATTCTGAACCTACCATATGTCTTGCATTTAATCTCTGGTGTGCTGATTGACACCCCAATGCAGCGAGTCTTCAATGCTGTATCTTTGTGCACAACCCTCACGTCAGACAAAGCAAGTCCAACAATTACTTGTCAGAGCACCATAGGGGGAAGAACAACAAGCGAAACTGTTCCATACCAAGTTCCGGGTGAGAGGACAGCCAATGAATGTTATTGTTGACAGTGGAAAGCAGAAGAACAGCATCTCATCAGTGTGCAACTATTCTACCTATTCTGTCAATTGCCTTTTTGTGTGTTATTGTTCTTGCATCTTTGACAGTCCATCTCCTGATTGCTCTTGGGAATCAGATGACATGTATATGTATGCCATCTTCATGCCAGGTTGCTTTACAATATTTCATGCATTTTGCAACCCCTGACTATGAGCCAATTTTTAAAATCTTATAATTTGCTCAATATTTATCTCAGAAAAATTACAACTCATTAAAACAAGTCAGTTCAATGATCATTAGACATTGAATAGGAACATTTGATTTTAAATATTTGCCCCCAAAATACAAGGAGAAAAGAAGAGACATTATAGTACTGAAAACCACTCAGAATTTAGTACATAAAATTATATGAAAGTAACACTGTTAAATGTTATGATTGCGATTATTTGTTCAGTGTGTGTTATGTTGCAGTGGTCTAGATTTATTGTTCAGTTTGCAAACCATTCAATTTGTAGAGGCATTGTAAACTATATCACAAATCTTGTTCATAAATCCATTTATATCCTTCCTTCTTTTTCGGTTTTGTGGGTAGGAAGGATGTTAGAGGCATCAGGAGTGTTGATTGGATCTCAACAGCGACTGCAAGAAAGTCCATGGGGGTTGCATATGCCTCTTGTTTGCCCTGATGGTGCTATTGTTGCATATGCCTGGAAGCGCCAGCTTGCAGGTCAAGCTGCTGCATCAGCTGTTGACAGAACAAGGTAAATCCAACCTAGAACTACCTAGATTCATGGTAATGTTTTCCTGCACCTTTTATTAGAACTACTTTTGTTTGTTATTCAAAGCAGAATTAACTTACTGTGTGTAACATGTTAGAGGTGTGTTGGATGTTAAATTAGCACAAAACATGAATTTTATCCTATGAAAATCATTAACTTTATAGGAGCATTTTACTGACATGGTGTGCTACGACACAATTGAATTTATCATTTACAGTGCTGAAAAGCTGTGCTGATTATTTGTTCTTCTTTTACAGACTAGCCCTGAAAGCTTTTACAGATCAAAAGAGACGTTTCTTTCCTCATCTTGAAGAGCGTACATTTGGGAATGCTTCAAATGGTGAATTGGGTTCTGCAAAGAAAGCTTGCCATTCTTTTCCGAGTCCAGGTCATCTAAGACAAGATATACTTGATAAATCAGATGAGCAAACTATTTTATCTGACGTGCTTAAATGTCTGGAGACAGAAGCACCTAGCATGAAAATATCTACATATCAACGGCTAGAATGGTTCAAAAAAGCTTCTTCACTAATTCCATTTGGCAGTAATAGTTCTTCAGAGTTGACGAAGCAAGAACAAAGTCATTTGTTGGGTAAATCACCTGCACAAGGAGGGCAATTGACCTCAGGTTCTGTGCCATTAGAGCAGGTGGGAGTTTTGGATGTGTTGGTTCCTGATGTTTATAGAGCTGTTGTGTCATTGACACCAGCAGGTTCTACTATTCCTGATGCTGTAGCATTCTTCTCTCCTAATGAGGTAATTAATTGAACCCTATTCTATGTGTCTCGAGCTGGATTCTGATTACCAAATGAGCTTTATATCAGCATTAATTATTTTAAATGATACTGGCAAACCTAGTCAAACATGTGGTATAATTACATGAAGAAATAAAGCATATTTTTAATCTTTTTAGACTATCAGGTGTTAGTGATTGTCAACCAAATATATATACGCCAAATAAGTATTTTCACTCTTAAGTATTACAAATGCTGAATGCTGTTGAATACTCATTCAGCATCAGACACATGCATGCACACAATTAGCAACATTCAGTTTGGTTGCCTTCATCTAACCAGCCACAAGAGAGGGTATCTGTTCTGTCAAAGTTGCCCAGGACTTGCACCTAGCCTCAACAGCTGGTGCACATCCAGAAGCATGAGCACAAGCACTAGCACACTTGGTAGGACTTGAACCTTTTTGGGGGCTATATTAGTTACCTGCTTTGACTGACCAGGTAAGCCATCATTGAGTCATTGATTTTTCGACTTTTAATTGTTACAGCCTTGCATTTTATTTAATATATTGTGAGCTTTGTTATATAAATATAATGCAACATATTCAAATAGCAAAACACTCATAAGATATATATGTATATAATATGATATTTCAATAAATACTATCCTTTAGTTTTAAACAAAAACTGAAAAATTTAATCAATATTTACAACCAACATACAATAGCCTTGGCAGAATTTGAAAGGCCTGCGAATCCACAAAGTGGCTGAATTTTGCCTTGATTTGTATCTTGGTCTTGAGGACTTATATAAGTGAATATGTCCTGGTCTGGGCCAATTACATAGATTCCTCAGTACATAAGAGATAAGAGTGATATAAGAAGGTTTTGAGACCAGCTCCATCACACATGCAGAACAGGTAGTGCTTCAGGTTGATCCAGCCGACTATCCTTAATTAGCCTTGAGTATCTGGCCCCCTTGTTAGACTTTCCGAACCCAGCACCCGGTATTCGGTTCCCAACAATTATAAGCGGAACAAATACGAGGCTAGATTCCTAACACAAAAAATATAGCATATGAAAAACAAAATTACTTGATTTGAACGACACACACATAAGCAAATTTCTGCCCAATCAACAGTTCTTCATTAATAAATTATCCATGGAACTTACTTGGGTTCTTGTACTAGGGATAATAGCCCAATTGAGAAAATACAAAACTACGATCACCAGCCTCACTGCACTCTTTCAAACCCAACACACGTCCACTGAGAATCCTCTCTCAATCTTGTGCCATTGTTGTGTCTCATCTCCTCACCTTAGCCTTGTTTTATAACTTTACATTGAGCCAAAGCCCTAATCCTAACCCTAACCCTAAGCTCAAAGTGATGGACAACCGAGATTAGATCTCGGCTCACTTGAGATCAACGACTAAGATTAAAACTTAATCACTAAAATAAATAATTTACTTTATCTAAGTATTTATTTTAGCTCAATAAGCCAACATATAATTATGTGTTTTTTCCTAAGTTTTATATTAGGCTAAGTTACATCAACAAATAATCTAAGGCGATATGTGGGTGAGTTTTGCACGCTTAGACACAAGCCTTGGGCAAAAGTACCTGCTAGAGCTACAAAACTCAACAATACCTCTTACCAAGGGAGGTACTTCTGGAAGAACCTCCTCCCCCTGGATCTCTCTACAAGCCTATCTCAATACCTGTAGCTGCTCCCTCTGAACTGGAAGACTTCCCTACTACCTGCTTCAAAATCTGATCTGAAGGTCTGTTCCTTTTAACCATGCTTCTAGGACCCTGACCTTGAGCATCTAACAATGTCATATCATACTAGATGAGGCTCCTGACAATACCTAAAGAATCATTCTTCTTTGCCACTTGCTCCCTCTCAGCAACTAACACTGATCCTATATTTAAGATCCCATCAGATATACCCACAGGTTGTCCCAATAACCTATATGACTGTCCTTGTCTGATGCCAAGCACTACAACTACATCCAAGGTCGCTCCCTCTGAATATAAAAGCACATGTCCATCTTAGAACAAAATTCTATATCCAACATCCTCCAAGCCCGATACTGAGAGCACCGGTACCATCAACCCTGGAACAAACAATGTCCCTGTCACCGCCTGAAATCCTCTCGACTCTAGCTAGAATTTGACACATTCAACCACCTTGACTGCATGCGTGGTGCTAGCTCCACAATTCACATGACAGTTTGAGTGTGTCTCTAAAATACTGCGGAACATTGACCTCATCTCCGTCATGTGATTGGACACTCTATTGTCAACTAGCCATAACCCACTTTCCTTGTACACAATGACACTACTGTCAGAAACACAGGCAACTAGAGAAAATTATTTTTTCAAATTTCTCCATAAAGTCATCAATCTTAGATGATGCTGATGTAGCCACCTGAGCCTTCTCCTCCTTCTTCCTGTATAGGCATTGGCTTGCATAATGATCATTCTTGTGACATGCAAAGCACTTCACTTTGCTCATGTCCTTCATAGAAGTAGATCCCCCATCTCCCTTTACTTTACCTTTTCCCTTTACAGTAAGAGCAAAATTCTCCTCCTCATCCTTTCCGTCATGTTGGCCTCTAGTTTTGGAACGTCTCCTTATCTCTTCTTGTGCGAAGTCATTCCACAATCTATCCCAACTAGGCAAATTTTCTCGTGCAACGATCCTGTTGACCACAAGAGTGGTACCTGATTATTATATGATGAGTTTTGAGTCCGTAATAGGCCTAGGATGTTGGGACTCGAGGGGGTAAAAAGTGAGTGAAAACACCTAGAAAATTATCTGCCTGAAGTTATATTTGCAAGTTACTTTGAGCATTATTTCATTTCCATTATTTTGAAGCATTGCAAATCTCCTTGGGAAAAATTACTTGCATATCATTTACAAATTCTAGCATAGTTTGCGTTTTAACTGAATTAGCCTCCAAGCATAAGCTTGGTTGATAGAAAGTATAGGGAAAAAGACTTTCTTGGAAAGTTCTTCCATTTGGTACGAAGTAAGTTAAAAGCGTTGTGACTCTGCAGTTATAAAGGTGGCTTGCCCCCTTCTAGGAACGAAGGCACACACTGGCTCGTAAGACTTAGGGGACAAGTATCGTTAATGACACCTTCGTGCCCTTGCCCCCTCTTTCTTATAGTCACTCCAATTTTCACCCTTTGGCAAGAGCTCAAGAGGAATACTTATCATCTGGATTATGCATTTTAGATTAAAAATAACCAAGACTTATTGCATTCAAATCTAGTATAGGTGCATCTCATGTTAATACATCTTATGATGTCACTTGCAATTGTCCATTTTACTTGTCATTATTGAATATTGTATGTTAGCAAGCATTGTTTCATTTTCCTTTTGCAAGTAGAACGCTAATTGCTTTTCCTTTTGCAAGATATCTCTATATGCTTTGATTTAGGCATTGATTATATTTTAAAAACATTTTATATCTTGTGTCGATTATCATGCTAACATCTTTGCCTCCATTTTAGGATTGCTCTTTTTTCATTGTTGGAAGCATTCTACTTTTGTTTTGAGCAAACATATCTTTCATCCCTGTTGAGCAATTTATCTTAAGGCACTGGTTTTATGGTTTTATTATGTTAACGACTTTTATTGCTCATATCATAGTTTGCTCATAATTCTTAAAAGTAATCCACTTTCACTTTAAAATCTCTCCTAGAACTTCACATATCTTTTATCTTAATTTTCCATATTAGGGATTAGCCTCCATAACTAACTTAGGAGATAGCTTAAACGAAGAGAGAGGGGATTTAGCGTGACAACCCATTAGCAACATCAAGAAAAATGAGAATGAAACCATGGAAGAGTTTAACAAGAGATTCAATGAATTAGTAAAAAACATGTCTACGACAAGATGGCAAGGGATAAGGTTAGAAATATGATACAAAAAGATGCTCCATGCTAGTAGATGTTTTCGGTGAAATCCATCTTGAGAACCTACCTACTCATAGGCAAGTCCATAGGTTCTTTCTTTGATGTGCCTTGTCTAATTTCGACCATCTTGGGACCATGACTTACCCCAATGTTAACCTGTTTGTGGCCATCAGACATACCAAACCTCTTCCTTTTCCTTTTCTGACTAATGCGTTGAGGCTTGATCTTGCTCAAAACTTCATTTTCCTTTTTTTTTTTTTTCGCTTTTTTCTTTTCTTCTTGGTTAGTTGTGATGGTGATGATGATGCAATTATTGTCAATCCTACTGTTTTTTCTTGAAAATGCTCTGATGGAAGATTTGAAGTACCCAAGATTTTTGAGCTATGCCTAATTTCTTCGTTTTGAATTTGTTCTGTTATGAGGGGGAAGAAAATTTGTCAACATTGCATCACTTCCTGTCTGGCATGATCTATAGATAATCTCATTGTTGGGTTTCCTTGGATCCTCAACATGATATCGTTTCTCTAATTCCTGATCAAGTCTGATAAAGGTATTATCAGGCATGGGGATGGTGGCATATGATAAGTCCATTTGAAGGCTACCACATAAATTTGATGCCCACTTTCTTGATAGGAGCATTCCCTGTAAATCAGGAACATCTATCAGAACAATATCCATAGTCATTATTCTATCTGGGTACATATGTTGTGATAGGGCCTAGATACCCTTAAATTCAATTGCTCCATGACTTTCTTGGTCATGACATTTGATGAAGCCCCTGAATCAAGCATGTAGTTGTGTGAAAGACGATCATTCACTATCAAAGAAACATAAAATGGTAGATGATCTTCGTTCTCCACATAACAGTTCATACTTTTCAATACAATTTCCTCATCTTCTGGTTCATCATTAGGCCTTTCTTCCCTTTGAGTAACTTCAATGGCACTTAGTAACTTTGCCTTTTGAGATGGTATCTTTAAAATTTCTGTCACTGGAATAGAAACCTTTGCATTATTCACCCATTTTCATTAGTCAAAATTTAATTCTGAAGTAGGATGAGAAATATTTATGTGATTTTTCCGGTCTTGGAGATCCTTTCTCTGATAATCTGTCCAGATGTAGGCTTTTCCCCAAAAAATCTCAGTGACTTCGTCAAAATTTGCAATCATATTGTCAACCCCAAGATTATTAGGCATATGGTCAATCTCTTGATTTCTCTCAATGGTGTATATTTGATCTTCCATGGAGAACATATTGATTTGACCACTTGTCCCTACATGTTCATCTCCTAACATGCCACTTTCCATGATTCTCTTCACATATGGTTATGTGGCCTCCTCATGGAACTCATTACATGGCCTACAAAAAGGGGGAATTTGATCTACCATGTTGGTGGATTCCAATGGATTAGGAGGCCTATAATCTTGTGGAGGGCCTTTATTTTTTTTCCATCTATCATTTGGCTTAGGTTGGAATCTTTGCACTTGTGATATTTCCTTGCCCACCAACCTATTTTGCATGGCTTGCATTTCATTAATGTGATTTGCTTCCATGCTCTTGATGACTTGAGTTAATTCTTTGATAGGATGATGTGTAGTCTCTTCCTTGGCCTTGCCTTTGGAATCATTAGATTTTGATGGCCCTCTATTGAAATAAGGAATTTTAGTTTTTCCTGATTGCTTTCTAGCCCTTTCTATCTTCAAGGCTTCAGATTGAGCTACACTTAAATTCATATGCTCTTTCCTCCTCAATGCATAGGCAATGTCAACAGATCCCATCAACAAAGGCATCCCATTTCATAGGAAAGCCACTCAAGGTTGATCTGACCAACTCTTCACTAGCAATAATTTCCCCCACTGCTGCCAAGTCATCTCTAATTTGAGTGACCTTGGTTAGGTATGATGCAACTGTGTTAGTTTCAAACATCTTGGCATTTCTAAATTTCTCCTTCAACACCATCTTCCTGTTTTGGTTTGAAGTCTGATACAATTTGGTTAAGGATGCCCACATCTCATAGGGATACTTCTTCTCTATCACATTAGGTATAACATGGTCTCTAATGGAGTCCAAGATTATTCTCTTGGCCTTCACATTCATCTTACTAAACTCAGCCAATTGAGTAGGATATGTGGGAATTTGGACAAGCTTCTCCACAATGTCCGACAACTCCTACTCCTCAAATAATAGAACAATATGCTCCTTCCATGGGTTGAAATTTCCTACCTTGTCCAATCTGTCTTCGTAACGTAGCCCAGTAGCCATCTCTGTCAAACTGACCAACAACTAACTTGTCACCCTTTAGATATTGCTCAGGCCCGCTGCTCGATGTTGAGCCAATTTAATCATTGTGAATATGACTGAATCACAACCATTAATTGTCAACCCAGGGTAGGTCTGTTTATTTCAAAGGAGTATGCATTCTTTGTGCCGATACACTTCAACCAAGAGTAAAATTAAAAGGAAAAACAAATGTTGCTAAATTTAATTGCAGAAAGTAACACTCATGCAAAAACTCAAAAAAAAAAATCTACAGAGATGAAACCACATTTCATGTTACCAAAGGAAAGGCGCGCCACACACCACACCACTAACTAAGCCGGCTGACTGAATATTATGTTCAATCAATCTTGTGTGACAACATATCATAAATCTGGAAACAAAAATAAACCCATTCTGCAAATTACATGGCAACAAAAATAGTTTCGCACTTACTGAAAGGAACAATAGTTGATCTACCACTATGCTACTGCAATCCATGCTAAAGAGGAGGGCCCTTCCTCCCTAGCAGGGCGCAGGGATGAAATATGAATTAATAAAACTTCAACACCACAGTTGCGAAAGCATCAACAATTCTACTCTTTGTATTGAGAAATGATCGTGAATTACAGGAGCAAAATAACGATACTTGTCATTGTTTACATGGAACCGAGTTCTCTTTATAAGATTGACATGTCCAAAATAAGAAATAGATCAGTCACGATTCTCATGCTAATCAATATCGAGAGAAAAATAGAAATCGTTACAACAAGTTCTAAATACAAGGCTTATTGCTGTTACATCATTTCTCAAAATCACAGCTGTCTTGATTCCGTAGCTATCCATAAATAGTACAAGACGATTGTGGGGTAGTCAATGTCCCGCAGTGTAACAACAATTCGTAGTGTAACAACAACGCTTGAGGAGTAACAACAATGTTTGAGGTGTAACAACACCTGAGGTGTAACAACAAGTACTCAGAATCCGCTGTTCATCCTTTGGCCGTGGTCTTGGAAGAATCACCTAAAAGAAACAGAGCCATAGAGCCTTTTGTCCCCAATTGCCTTGGTTAGCCATAAAAAAGGATACCACCTCATTCATATTTAACAAAAATGGCAAAATAATATGTCATAACAAAAATGAATACTTATAACTGGGAAAATGGTAATTGTGATGTAAAGTCCACAGGTTCAAAGGTGAAATGGTTTAGGTTAGGGGGAAAAAGGTTCCAAAATATGCACAAATTCTGCACCCAACATCTCCCTCAAGCTGAAGCAATTGCATGTCCTCATGAAAAATACTTTAGAGCTTGTTTTTATACTTCATATGCAACTCTGTCAGATTATAAGCATTAGCGATGTCCTTCTCAGCAGCCCTGTAACCTTGACTGATTGTTAGCTGATGTGGCCAAGATTCCTCCTCGTAATCACACAGTTGATGCTGAGGTTGGTACTCCATTGATAACCAAATTAAAGGATATTTGAACCTGAGTTCTATCCAAAAGGCGCCCAATAAATCAACAATCCGAGCATACTCCATTGGTAACCAAATTAGAGGATATTTGAACCTAAGTCCTATCCAAAAGGCGCCCAATAATTCCACAATCCGGGCATACTCTGGGACCCGTGAAACAACAACCACAAAGTTTTGAAAACCAAACGGGTCGCTCTCGTGTAGTCTTACACTACTAACCTCTGTGCATTTGTAGCATCTTGTTAGTGCACGATCTTCATCTACACAAAAAGGTTAAGGCAGATCTTCACAATCCTCATGTAGACGGCTGCCTGCTCCTTGACATTCAGAACACTCAAAAATTTCCTAAAAATACGTCTTAATTCTGCAACCATACTTGGTTTTGCCTGGACCATTAATGTTGCCTTTTCTTCATTCGCGTCCAACGACTTCATAGCCATATCCCAATCTATCTGATTTTTCATAAAGGAAACTAAGGTGCGCAACTGCAAATCGCCCATGTGAGAAAGAATGTTCGCAACCATGTGCGTACTAACATGTTCACAAATCATGTTGTGAAGAAAAAACTCACAAAGCAAGATTTGATCCTGGAAAGTACAAGCACGAAAAACATCCAAAAAAGTTTAGGTGGAATTACCCAAATAAGGCCCATTTTCATAAACTGCAACCATACCTGGTTCTGGCTGGACCATCAGTGCTACCTTTTCTTCATTCGCATCCAACGACTTCATAGCCATATCCTAATCTATCTGATTTTTCATAAAGGAAACTAAGGCATGCAACTGCAAATCGCCCATGTAAGAAAGAATATTCGCAACCATGTGCGTACTAACATGTTCACAAATCATGTTATGAAGAAAAAGCTCACAAAGCAAGTTTTGATCCTAGAAAGTACAAGCACGAAAAACATCCAAAAAAGTTTAGGTGGAATTACCCAAATAAGGCCTATTTTCATAGACTACATTCAATCGAAACAAGAAAAATCGTTCCCACAGAAAAATCGTTCATGTAGCTTATGTTTGTCATTTGTTAAATCCCGAACTTGATCCTGTAACAGTTGCAACTGCTCTTCTTTCTTCTTCATAGCTGCCTCTTTCCATTGTCTTTCCCATTTCTCTGCCAAATCCTTCTCAGCCCATTTTTCCTTGAGCGAGTTTACTACTCTTTGGTGTGCTGCCAGCGAGATCATTCTTTCCTGCAACAAGAGTGCCTACCATTTCCACTTCTGCAATTCAGATATCATTAAAATTTTCTCAGAACACCATCCTGATTCAGGACCCTGTGTTCCTCTACATGCACTATCACTTGGGGGTGTAACAACATCCCGAGCATTGAGCTGCTCCGTCTCGGTTGCTGGTTCTTGTGTAACAATAACGTCATCAATAGGTTCTTGTGTAGCAGTCTCTTCTTTTTGTAACAACAATGTCATCGAGAAGATGTTTTTTGGACCCTTGCCGATTTTTTCAACACTGTCACACGTCACATAAATTCAATTTTGACACAAGAATAAACACATCACTCAAACCTATCCTACATTAGAGTTGTAACATATTCGTCATTGGAAACTTACTTTGTTGGACACATAAACCATATTACAAATCAAACTTGAGTCCTGTAACACTTCATTCATTTTTTCACCCTTGAACTTATATTTACTTGAGGGAAACTCCCATGTGCTAGATAAGAACTAGCCTAAAGTGAGAGGAAGAGCTATTGTGGTGATAGTGTTTCCTAAGTTCAACTTGAGCTTGCACCTTGGTGGTTGAGATTGTTATCATCCCATTTTGTACGAGGATTGCAAATGTGATTTTCCTCACATGGATCAAAGATTTGTAGGGAGCAATGATGTTTCTAGTCTTCCAAAGGTTGGAATCATGGTAGAAGCTGCTTCATCTTTGCATAATGCACTATTGTGATTGATTCTCGAGACTTTGCTTTCCATTGATAGGATGCTTCTTCGGGGAGAAGATTCATTTCTCCTTGCGTGATTGTCATGGCTTGGTTCTCCTTTTAATTTGCACAATTTTGGTTGACGATTATGAGATGCTTTTAGATACTATAGTTTTGCTGCATGATGATCTCCCTTCACACAATGGATATGCCTCAGATTGTTTATACACATGGATAATGATACTATACTTAATGTTAAGAGTGCTCTAGTGCTAGAGATGTCTATGATGATTCTAGTGTGACTTTTGACACAATGGAGATGGGCTTTTATAGAGTGCTCCTTTTATTGTATCTATTTTTATGATGATGTCATCAGTCAATTTAATGTCTTAAATTGCTAACATAAATTATCGACCAAGGTTAGTAAACTGATGAAGTGTGGTGCACAATATGTGCTTAGTTAACTTTGTTTCTTACTTCGTTGAGTATGTTTTTGTATTGTTTTGAGGGTTTTGTCTTTTATGCCTAATGATTTTAGTGGATGTTAAGTGTCAATGATCAACTAAGTCTAATGGATGTTTAATATAAAAACTAATTTCTCATAAGAAAGAAAATGAAATGTACTTCAACTAATTTTTTTTTTCCTGAATCGATGCTAATTCTATTAATAAAAAGAGAAAAATACTTACAGTGAGGGCGAGCCCTCAGAGGGCCAGTGTACTGACCCTTGACATATTGACTGAGAATCAGAAAAGGAGCTCTGTGCTTTAAGGTGAAAACATTTGAACCAAGCCACAGAGCGAGAGTTAAACTTACAAAAGAGCTTCGTGCTTGCATTAGGAGCCAGGCAGAGGAAGCGGACCACAGATAACAGAGCCATTACAAAACAGTTACTTGCTTGCAGAGTTTGCCAAGCATAGGAGGCTATCTGCCAAGAGATTTTAACATGATGAGAGAGCGTGAGATACGGCAAAAAGAGACATGAACTGAGGCCGGCCTCAGTGATACAGTTGAGAGAGAGATAGACTGAGTGGAGGTGCGAATTGACCAAAACTTGTATTGAATTCATTCCATGACTGAAAGCTTACTTGCCCGAGCTTTGGGGGTCTGGGCGACTGGTGCTTGGCAGATTTGGCACTGCTGGCAGAGTATCCGCTCTATCTTTTGGACTGCTTGCGCTGATTCCTTCAACGGATTGCGTTATCAGGTGCATGATGTCGAAGGTGCGCTGCACTAGACCGCAAACCACCACTTCGTCTTCCTCGATGATCGGCGTGCCAAAGACCTCAGCACTCTTCGGCGAGTCCTCCTGCATGTCGGTGGCTGAGGGGTGGTGATGAAGCTCAGGGCCCTGGGAGATGCTAGCTTCTGGAGATGGGGTTGACGAAGAGGAAGGATCGACGGGCTCCTCAGCGTCCTCTGAAACCATAATTGTAGTGGTAAAGGTAATTACCGGCTGATTGAGGCGACTACGGAAGGTAAATCTGGAATTGTGGAAGGATGAATTAGGAACAGGCCTGGCCGGGAAAAGTGGAGGGGAGGACGGGGAAGCGGAGGAGATGGGGATAACCAGCGGCGAGGGGGAAGAGCGGGTGCGGCCTCGGGTAGCCGAAGAGCCTCCTCTGCGAGGCACTCCTCTGCTGCGCGGCATGACTCTTGCAGAATTTGGCGAGCTTGACAGGTTGCCAATGGCGGAATGGGGGATGACAGACTCACGCTGATCGACCACAGGCCAAACCGACTCGATTGTAAACTGGCTGAAGGATCGATTCAGAGAGTGATGGCATCGGGTAACAGTGAGGGCCATTTTATGGTGGGCTTCCTCCAGGTTCGAGGCGCGGGAGAGCATAATGGCACCTGCAGGAGAATGAATGCCGTTAATGGCAGAGAGGACCCGAGCTGGAGATGACGGCGAACTGCATTGAATTGCATTTAACGCGGTCCTGGAGCAGTTAAGCTCGATCCTGTCCGGCCAGGTGCCGTTCCGACTGCCTGACGTCGGACACGTCCGGGCGTGAGGTGGCGAAGCGATGGTATCACCCAGATCCGGGGAGTACTTCAACTAATTTAATTTGCATAAAATCAAATAAAAAACTTGAATGGTTAGTCTAATCTAGGTCGACACTGTGTCTATGAAAAGCAGAACATTGTTCTAGATACAATTGTATTCATTGATAAGATGAAAATGAAATCACGTCCTATCCTATCCTTGAAAACTATTGATCAACAATAAAACTAATCCTATTCTATGAAATGAAAGCAAGCAATATAAAAACAACTATAATCTATTGCATGCTCAAATACTATTGTGAACATTCAATATAGGAAGATGTCGAAATCATCTTCTTGAAATGACTTAAGCAATTGAGTATACATTAGATGTGACATAAGAAAGCATAATAAAAGCACGGAAAGGAAAACTTGCAACTATTATGTGATCTAATGCCTCTCAGGCAAACCAAATTGGAAGAACTACCTTCTTGGACTTGCTGATTATGCGATTAGATAATAGATGAAATCTTATTCTAAAAAGCATGACAAAAGCATAAGGAAAGAAACTAAATCACTGTTTATTCTTAATGCCTCAAGCAACCAATATTGGAAAATAACTGAATGCTACCTTCTTGAGAAGCTTTTTGGAAAACATAGGGTTAAACAGTGAATGTAAAACTGAATCTAAGAAAGAATTGTAAAGATATGTGAAAGAAAACTAAGTCACTGTGTGCTCTAATGCTTTAAGCAATCCACTTTTAGAAAATACATAAAACACTACTTTCTTGAGATGCTCTTAGGAAACATAAAATTACACAGTTAAGTAAATCTACATTTGGAAAATAAAATAACACTTGCAATGGAAAGCTAAGCTATTTGCATGAGTCAAAGTAAAACAAACTAATTAATCTTACAAATTTACAAAAGGATGCACATGGTTGATGAGGGCCCTTCCATTGTCCAATAACATTCCAACTCGCAAACTCACATTCTAAAATTCAATAATAGAAAAGAACTTTTTTTATTGATAAACTCACAACTTTATATAATGGAAATCTACACTCCTAATCTCATTATATCAATAGCTCTTCACTTTACATCCCATTCCATCTCAAGCATTGTTACAAAACATTCTATAATTCTTTCTCTTATTTTCCTCCTTTTACACCCCCTTTCACCCCTTGATAGGAAAAAACTTTCCCTATTTATACAAAAAGATGAGAAGCTACAATCAAAATAGGAAATGATAAGATACATGTCTTCTTAGAGTTACAACACAAATAGGAAATGAAACACATATCCTTATGATCCCATGATCTTCTACACTCAAATTCGAATTTGGTTTTGAGGGGCCACATAAAGGTCTTTTAGAAGCTTTTTTTTGACCTACACATATCAATAATCGCATCCCGCTTGTTAGGTATAATCATATGCACATTATTTTTTAATTTTTAACCCTAAATTCATTTAAAAATGTTAGGAATCAATAAAGTTTGGAAAAACATAAATGTGACCCAATAATGATAATGGTAAGGTAAATTTAATGAAATTGAAGTAAATGTAATGAAATAGAAGTGGAGTGAAGGCGACAATATGGAAATATAAGTGAAAATGTTATGGAAGTAAATGACAATTTCAAGGCTCAACATACCCCCCAACTGAAGCTATTGCATGTCCTCATGCAATCTATTACGTTAATTCTTTTTTATCCTTGAATTTTGGTTTAACTTTGCATGATATCATTTGATAACTTCATACTTCTGCAAAGTCTTTTAGTTAAATTGCAACATGGTTGGTTCTTGTGTTACAACCATATTTCACTGTTGCATTCATTTTTGATCTTTGAACTTACCATAATGATAATTTGATTATTGTTGCAAAGTATATCTTTATTGGATTGCATCATAGTTGGTTATTGGATGACAACCATGATTGTGTTTGTATCCAATTATCTTTTCAGTACTTTTGAAAAGCCTTTGTGTGCTCATAAGAATAATGTAATAGTTAATATTTTTTGAAAGTATAGTTAATATCCCCCCCCCAAGTGATGATATTGGTAATTTTATGAGATGAGGAAGAGAAATGTTTTTTTTCAAAAAATATCATTCTAGCTTTTCAAGGAATTTTATGGTAAAATGTTAGAAAATGACATACCTTAACTTACCCTTTGGAAATGGGTGAGCTACATGTGTGGTGGCTGCAAAATTTTGATCATAATCTTCTTCAAGTGGCTAGACAAGTCATGGAGAAAAGAGTCAAGATGACTTTTTATTGCTTTTACTAAAACTTGCTGAATTTGCTGCGGAATAATGTTGATTTTGCAGCTGTCATCTGATTCTGCAACTGTCATCTGATTCTGCAGTTGCCATCTGATTCCGCAACTGCCATCTGGTTCTGTAGCTGCGTATCTTCTACATTTGGTCCAAAATGCTAACAATGATAGTCTTATGTCTTCAAAACTCATTGGCACAATTCCTGCTATGTGAATAAATGTTCTGATGTCGAACATAGCAGGAGATTGTTGACTTAGTGGCCATTAATGGATGCCACTAGTCAACACGAGAACTCTCACCATTGATGACAATGAGAGTCAAGATGTCCAAACACATCTTTGCTAAGTACAAATAATTTTGTTGTTGTTGAGTACCTAGAAGATCCGATGAACAAGGGACATTGATGTATTCCCGTTGTTTGTCGGCATGAGGACTTGCCGTTAAGGCATGCAAGCCTGAAGGTGTTTTTGCAAGGATTTTAGACTCAAAGGACTATGGACTCAATAATTTGCATTGAAGCATGATTTATTTTCGAAATGAAAAGGATAGGAAAAAGAAAATGAAAATGGAAGATGATAATGGAAAATAATAATGACAATGGGCAATAAGCATGAAAGTAAGCTTCTTGCTTTTATTTGTGGAGTAGACGGAAAGTGTATGTGAATGAAGGAAAATGAACAACTGATTCTTGCTAGGAAAAATAACTGTGGCTTGTTTTGAATTGCTTGGTTGGATTTATAATTCGAAAGGGAGGAAAGGTAATGGTCTTGATGGATATGGATATGGACTTGTTCTTACGTTTCTCATGAAATCGGTCCTTTGAAGACCAATTATGCGCTCAGTAAGTTTTCTTCAATGATCATTCGATCATCCCAAACTTGCAAAAAAACTTGACACAAAGAACATAAGTGTGTTAAAAATGAAAAAGCTAATTTCTTTCTGATTTTTACACAAAAATTTAATATCAAATGAAACAGATTAAGGAAAATCAAAAGTGTTATATTCGGTCCAATTCATGATATTGATAACAATCCATTTTTAAGAAATAACCATGAAAAATAAATCAACTCCCTGTTGTCAGATGACTTCATTCATTGATGTGTCTTGCAAGTTAAAACTTATAGAAAAATACACAACGACAATATTAATGCCAAATGTTCAGAAATCATCTAAATAATTTTCCAATTGTTCTGTGCGGCAAAAATAACAAGCTGCCAAAAATATTTTAAGCAACAAAAATATGAAAAAGTACTTGTACAAAAATATTATTTCAATCAAATTTTGCAAGTATTTTTCGCTTTATAGATTGCTTCAATAAATTGATTGCATTTATTATTATTGTTTTATTTTTTTTTATTTATTTTTATTATTATTTTTAACGGATTTTTTTTTTTTTTTTTGATCCTCAGATGCACACAAAGCACAGGAGAGAGCATACTTGAGAAATTATTAATTGATTTATTTTTATTTATTTATTTTATTTTAGATGTAAGAAATAAGGTCTTCTAATTACACTTCCCTAGCAACGACGCCAAAATGTTCAGTCAATTTAATGTCTTAAATTACTAACATAAATTATCGACCAGGGTTAATAAACTGATAAAGTGTGGTGCACAATATGTGCTTAGTTAACCTTGTTTCTTACTTCGTTGAGTACTTTTGGTGACTCTTCCCTAATCACTTTTGCAGATAACATTTCTAATTGGTGACATTGTACTACATAGGCTAGTGCTCCTTTTCAAATCATTTTCATCATTTTGGATGACGACATATTTTGATTTTTTGGTGCTTGAAATCTGTATAACTTATACCTCTGCCCTTCCCATTTAAAGCTTATAAACTGCTTTTGATGGTTGGCAGAGTAAGTGCCTAGAGTTTGTAGCCATTGGATACCTAAGACCACATCTACTCTTAATGGTACAGTGTAGAACGAAGATTCTAAATTAAAGTCTTGAATCTCCAATTTGACCTTATAGCATTTCCCTACCTTTTCAATCTTCTTACTGTCGGCTACCATCACTTTCATGTTGGGTATGGGAAATGTGAAAATGTTAAGTCTCTTTGCCATGGTTAAGTCTAAAAAATTGTGGGTTCTACTGGTGTCGATGAGAACCATTACAAGTTCTTCTTGATATGTCCTTTCAATTTTAAAGTCTGGGGTTGTGAATACCGGTCATAGCCGATAATGACACTTGTAGAATGCTTCCGTCATCTAATTCTGGGGCATCTTTTATTCCTTCTATGTCTAATTCATCACTGTTTGAATCATTAATTGCTTCACAGTTATGTAGGTTCTTTGTCTCTTTTCCTTTAGCACACTTATGTTTAGGGTCCCACTTTTCGCCACAACGTTTGCACTTGCCTTCTTTCATCCTTTGCATTTCCATGTTAGACTTTTTGCCTTCACGAAGATGTGGTGGAACATATTTTGTATTATTCTTATTCACAGACTGGGGAATTCTTTGTCTCAAATATACTTTTTCCGGTTTTGACCATAGTATCTTTTCAAATTTCTTTTCAGCAGCTTTTGCTATTGTCTTGCTACTTCTATCGATGTAATGTCATGAAGCTCAAGTTCTACTTGTAGATGAGTTTTAAGTCCGGAAATGTATGATTGAATTAGACGAGATTCTGATAATCCAAGTACTCGTTTTGCTAAGGTCTCCCATTTTCGAATGTATTCATCCACATCTCCTTTTTGTCGCAATCTGATGAGTGTTGAAAAGAATTCTTCTTTGACACCTTGGAATCTTTAAAGAACACATCCTTAAATTTTCTCCAAGTGATAACGAGTGTCGTCTTCTTCCACCACATATACCAATTATATGCTTCGCTTTCCATTTTCATGGAAGCGTGCTTAATCTTTTCGACATCATTGTCAATATCGTAAATCTTGAAATATTCTTCTGCTTTATTCAGCCATGCAACGCTGCATTTTTCGTTACTGTCAAACTTGGGTAGCTCGATTTTTGCTTTTCGTTGATACGTCGCTAACGATGGAGTGAAAAGAGGATATTGATTGGTGAATGAATTCCAGAGTTGCTTATTTTGAAAATTCACATTACTATTTTCTTGATGGTGCGTGGATGATTTTTTTGGAGACTTGGTTTTTTCATGAGGATCTGCTGAATTTGTTGAATCTAATGAATTGTGTTGTTGATTACCTCCATCATCCTGGAATAGTTGTTCGGGTGTAATCTTTATCTTGTCACAAATAATGGTCAACATTGTCATTATCTGATTATGATTCATTTTGGATTCAATATGGTTCTACCCGAGCTGTTGTTCTATTCGATTTGTCGTATCCTGAATCTTCTTGATGTCGTCGGAATGTCCTGTAACCTTACTCTCAAGATCGACTAATTTTGGTTAAAATCATAGGAATGGCTAGTAATCCTATTCTCAAGATCAATCATTTTTTTGTTGAAATCGGTCATTGTCATCGACGACATTGAACAGGTATGTGGGGGTGTATATTTGTCCAACAACTTAAACTTTCTTCCTTAATTTGAGCGTAATCTATATATATATA
>APFE030288561.1:0-20949 GCA_000404065.3 Pinus taeda | reverse complement strand
TATATGTTAATATAATTTTTATTTATTTATTGAATTCGCTGAATAATCGAGCAAGCAGTTGAGCCACGGGCGGTAGTCGATGTCTACGAGGGTGGGTCATAGCTACTGAACGAGACGCGACATGCAGTGAGATAGCGCGACGGTGTATGGACAACGGAAAGACATATCAGAATGGAATACGCAATGAACTCGAGGGCTGTGAAACACGACAATGAAGATGTCGACGGGGAGCATGGGGAAATGACGCGATGGTGAGAACAGTGAGACAGGTGGAAGAAACAGGGATGTCGGTGGTTGGGGAGGGCGGAGTGGAAGAAACATGGAATTAGGTGGCTGGGGAGGGCGGAGTGGAAGAAACATGGAAGTCGGTGGGTAGGGAGTTGTAGCAGACTGCACAATGTGGGTCGAGGATTGAAACCGGCTCTGATATCAAATGGCACAATTAACCCAACTATTCAACAAATTCATATTTTATTATTATTAAATAGATAGAAGATGATTACAATTTGTGGGAGGCCCCTGGCTTTATATTGCCTTGGGTGCCTCTTGGTGCCTTTGCCTAATAACTACTAATTAACTAATTTTTATATAACAATCTGCATAGACCACTAACTTATTGCCTACCATAATGGTAAACATAATCCGTCTTTTCATACGTTGCAGCCCTTTCCTGCAATTGTTATCATCAACAACCTTTGATATCATGATTAATTCAAGTATTAATCAACCAATTCATAAATCTATACTAGTGATGCTTCACCATCTATTCATGTACATTCATGAAATGCAAACAAAATATCGTGATATGCTTGTTAGAAAATGTAACTATGTTCGGTCTTCAATAATGTACTTGAGTCATTATGTAATGTACTTGTCAAAAGAATAAAGAAAATAATTATTATCATTATCATTTTTGTGACTTATTAAAGCATGGGTTTCATGCTCGGGTGACCATGTTTTAGGTCAAAGTCCCCCATTGAGGACTTCTAGGTCTTATTCTGAGTTTATAAAGTTATTGTACATTTAAAGAGACCCTTCTTGGGCTTTTGAATAATGTAAAAAGGTTAAATATTGAGTCAAATATGAATTATGTAACTTCCACACCATGCGAGAAGATCAAGTCGGCCTAAGGACCCTATTCGACCCCACAAGAAGCCTATAAAAGGAACATCATCGAATTCATTTGGAACATCATTCTCTCATCAAGTTCGAATTCTCTTATACTTGGAGAAAGTGCGAAAATCTCTTGTTGCTCTTGTAGTTGGGATTCGAGAAAAGGTGCGAAGTTTGTTGTCGGGAAGCTAAAGTGAATGCGAGTTTGGGGAAGTCTAAGGAGACAAGGAAAATCGAAATTTTGGTGTCTCTCTTTCTCTCTCGCTGTATTTCATGCCCTAGATTGGGAGATTGAAGTCTTCCAAGTTTCATTGTTGTTGGAAGCTACTAGTTGCCGTAAGTTGCTACATAGTCGAAGTTGCTGGGAAGGGGCTGAAATTCTGGGAGGTTGATTTGGTGTGGAGGGAAGGTCTGGTCTTGGTCTAGTGTGAAGAGTCTCAAAGAATATTATTGAAAGGAAGAATTATCTTGACAGGGTTTTCCCCTCGAGGGGGGTTTTGCCCTGACATGTGCCTACATCTAGTGTCTGTTGTTTTATGTGTTACTGCTTTTGATAATTGTTTGATGAACTAAAGAAAGAAGATATAAAGAATCATAATAATAAGAAACATCACAAGTAATTATCAAGAAAAAAAATCTGTATTGTCTTTTTGATTTTCTAAAATGGTATCAGTGCTTTGGTGAAGAGGGAAGAAAAACGAAGTCTCAAGCACTTGATCCATTCATAAGTACTATCTCAGGGAAGGCGTCTATTATATTCAAGGAAGATGTCTAATTCAATCAAGGGTGAGAACAAACTTGAAGGAGCATCTAACTTCAGATCTTGGAAGAAGAGGATTGACCTAATCCTCGAGAAGAACAAGGTGCTGGATTTGGTAAAAGGAAATGTAAATAAGCCTACATAAGAAGCTAGTGATGCCGACAAAGCGAAATTCAGGGATTTAGAATTGGTGGCTATGACTCTGGTGGTTGAAGAGATAAAATACAATCTTGTCCCATTCATAGCTAACATCGATCATGCTTGAGAGATGTATGAAGCCTTGTCAAAGTTGTTCACTATTAAGAACATTGGTCAAGTAGCAAGTTTGAAGAATGTGCCGAGGACTACAAAGATGACTAAAGAAGATACTGTGGCAACCTTCTTTGTAAAGATAGCTAGACTTAGGGTGATCTCTTGGCCATAGACGATATTGTTTTGGACAAAGAACTAGTGATCACTGCTCTATTAGGATTGCCACCCTCTTGGGCTGCATTTGCTGCAGGTCTCAACAGTTGGAACGAAGCTCCCACCTTTAAAGAATTGTGGACCGCCTGTAGTAAAGAAGAATTAAGGATCACAATGGTTGTCAATCTTGAAGGAGTATCAAATGCTTATGTTGCTCATCATAAAGGAAAGAGATTGAAGGGACTGAGGAAGAAAGTTGAGATGTCCAAGATAGAATGCTATCAATGTCATAAGAAGGGTCACTACAAAAGTGACTGCCCCGAGAATCCAAAGAATAAGAAAAGAGGAAGAGATCAAGCCAACTTTGCTGAAGAAGGAGACTCAAAGAAAGTCAAGCCCAAAGAACTCGACATTAGGGACTTACACTACTAAGTTCTTTGCTTGTAGCTTTAAATATCTTGTTTATATGTTTTAGAATTTATAGGTTTTTAACATATTTTGGAAGAGACATTTTTGTATTGTTTTAAGTTTGTAGGTTTCCCTCAAGCTTTGGAGGGAGCCCCCAACAACTCCTAAAGATAAGTATTTCATTCTTTTCAGTTTTGGGTTCATGTGCACATTTAGTTTTGATTATATTTAAATACTAATCCCCTTTCTCCCTCTATTGTCTTGATTAGGAAAAACATCTGCAAGGAGGAGGATCTCTCAAGACAAGGTTAGTCAAGAAACAATGGTATGCTTTAAATACAAAGATTGAAAGGATTATTCATTTGATGATCTATTACTAACTTTTGTGACTAGCTGAATTGAATCTTAGTGATTCTTGTTTGGGTGATTCATCTCTTGATAAATCTACCCACCCCACTCTTAACTGATTTGTAGAACCCTAGACAAGTTCTTGAAAACCCTAATCGAAGGGTATGCTAATGCGAATGTCTAAAACCCTAAACTGTTTAGGGATATTATGGAATGCTAGTTGAAGTTTTATTGATGATGTCACGTTTGGGATTTTGGTATGATCGAGAAATCCTAAATTGTTAGCATTGCTAGTTGAAGTTTTATTGATGATGTCATGTTTGGGATTTTGGTATGATCGAGAAATCCTAAATTGTTAGGGTTGAGTGATAAAGTCTAAAATCCCAGTACCTTTGAAGTTTTGGTAATATAAGATTTGCTATGTTGCTACGTTGCAACCTTAGCTCATTAGGGTTTGGTGGAATGTGTGAGCAAGGCCCTTTCAATGTCTTAGAAATGGTTTACTTGGTATGTGTGTGTCTGTCTGATCAAACCCTAGTGTAATTAGGATGATTGTGTGTCTAACTCTTATTGATATTTGTGAAGTTGGGTTTGACTAACACATGATATGAAATGTATTTTCATGATGATGAAATCTAGGCATACATAGATATGTCCTTTTGGTTGAAATCCTAGGTTGGTCTAGGTCAGATGTATTAATATTGTTGGACATATGTGATGCTTATGAATGATTATGAATTCCTAGATGTGCGTTGATCTAGTCATTGATGGTCACGAGTCTTAGGATTTAATGGAAATCTGTGTTCGAGATTCTAGGATGATGATATTTGAAAATCTAAGGTTTTATAGCTAAACCCTAGTGAAATTAAACTGTCTAGTATGTGTGATATAACAATCTGAAATCTATTTAAATCAGTGTTGAAAATATCGGTATCGGCAAAATATTGGCAAGGGTCCTGAAAACATCTTATCGGAAAATATGGGCAAACATAAAAAATCATTTTTTTCTTCAGATTTTTAAAAATAGGCGATATTTTCACAGTATGGCGATATTTAGCTGATATTTTCAAAATATGGTGATATTTAGCCGATATTCAAATTGGAAAATATTTACTCGGCAATATTGCGATATTTTCAAATATCGCCGATATTATCAACACTTATTTAAATGATTGTTGGAAAATGAAAATCTAGGGTTTTGCAGTTAAATCCTAGTAGTGAGATTGTCTAAAGTCTGTAACAATCTGAGATCTATGTATTTAATGATTGTTGAAATAGAGTTCTAGGGTTTTGGAGTTGAACCTTAGTCAAAGTAAAATCTCTGAAATATGATGATTTTGAGCTCTATGTAAGTTTGCCGAGATTGTGAAATTAGAATTCTAGGGTTTTGGAGTTAAACCTTAGTCGAAATAGAAATCTCTGATATATGATGACTATATGATAATTTGAGATTTGCGAAAGATTGTTGAAATTTGATTTTTTGGTTGAGGTTGATGATTGCTCTGAAATCTAGGGTTTGCAACTAACCCTAGTGGTAGCTGGTCATGTTAATGAATGATTGGTGGTTGATTGAAAATCTAGTGGTAGTTGGGTAGGTTAATGACTAAGCCGTGATTGACTTTGATTGATTCTTTTGTATGAAGTCTAGGATTTGTATAAATCCCTAGTGAGAAGTCTAACATATGTATTTTGAAAGGTTGTTGGATGCTTTGTAGATCTATGATTGTTTGAAGTGTTTCTAGGGTTTTCTATATGTTGTAGTAAGTTATGTCATACCTTTGGAAGACACATTGAAACCCTAGATGGAATGAATGTTGTTATGAAGTAGTCTAGGGTGTATAACGAAGTCCCTAGCAAGATGTTGAAGAGTATATGTCTCTTGTTTGTAATCGAGTTTGGGTATCTGATATGCATAAATATTAAATGCTTTTGTGATTCTGATATGGCTAACATCATGCTTCTATAGATTTGGTTGTACTTGCTATTTAAGTTGTGTAGGTACACAATCTTCAACGTGGTGAAGATGCTCGCTGATGTAATAAGCATGATGAGGTTGATGATAACTCTGATGAAATGGTTGTGCCACGAAAGATTCTTTGATTTTTAGAGGAGATCGTTTTTCTCTTGATCATGCTTCTCAAGATAGAAGTAATGATCCATGTTACCTGCAACCATACGACATGGCATTATAATATTAAACACAAGCATACATACCTCTTTACCTTTAGGACATCTAGGCTTCTTCCAACAACTTCCTTGATTGAAAAGATCTTCAATCCCTTGATTTGCTTCATTTCTCATGTCATCACACAATCATCTCATGAATTCCATACGTTATATTTCCTGGTGAAACACTTGCTTCCTTTCTAGATGAGTGAACCCTCCAATGAGGATTCTTTGGAGGATCTTGAGGATTTTATAGATCCCCATTTGGCATATGTTTCCTTTTTGTATGATGATCCTTGCCCTAGATGACTCCATCCTTTTCTTCAATGTCCAGTGAGGTTCCCAAGAGCTATATCCTTCATGTTTGTCTGCCATGGATTTTCTCCCTCATGATTCGCATGGTGATGTCTCGAGCTCTTGTTTCTAATGCTTCCATGTTGCCATGATGCATCTTATTATCATGGTCATATGTGTAACTAAATATATAGGAGCTTATGATAGGACCTTTTTGTGAGGGATACCATCTCAATCATAGTAAAGATATGTTACTGCGTCTTTCCTTTGTCCCTTTCTTCAGCTTCCTCCATCTTTCCGGTGATACGAGCCTTCTTTTTATAATCTTTCCATAACATTGTTCTGTCTTGTTTGAGAACCCTTAACCTTCAACACTTACGCCATAAACTTGCCTTTCTCTATCTAGCATAGGGACCACAAATTGTTGAATGAGGTAACTTTCTGTTCATGGACATTTGTTACCTTGTCTATCAGTTAGAACAATGATGATTTCTTTCCTAGATTTTATAGGTGAGACCTTCTGGAGATATCCTACATACTTTGATACCTTTACTTTCATGATTAGATTTTATGTGACCTTCTTCATTGCACCTTTAGAGAATGAGTTTATCATATACATTTCTTTGATGTCTCCAATGTTGCTATATGAGGGGATCTTTCATAAGTATCCCTTTCCATGAATTCAGAGGAGCCCTTTTGATATGTTCAATGACTTCAACTTCTTAGAGGATTATGTCCATCCTCCTTCGTGCAAGGAATCCTGATGACCCATCCAACGTATAGATCTTCTTACAAATCATGAAGTCATTTAACGAAATTTGATTATAGAATGAAAAGATACTTACTTGTCATGTGAAGATGAAATCTTCACCTTGATTGCTTGGATGATGGTTGAAGAAGATATATTAGAGCTTCTTCTTTGATGACCTTATTACAAATGAGAGAGCCTTTCTTCAATAGAAAATGTTGCTCCTTTTGATGAGGATGATTTGCTGCTTCCTCGGATGATCTTCTTCTAGGGCAAGGAGACAATCCTTTGAAGATGTTCATGCCTTATTGCTTTCAATTTGCCTTCTTTAGTAGTTTAGATCAACATTGCTTCTAGGCCTTCGACCTTCTTTGAAATGATGTAGTCTTCGATTTTCAGGTCCTTTGAGCTTCATTTCTTTGTAGATATCTTGATGAGATTCTTGGTGGTCTTTTGATGATGACGATGGAGACAAAAGATCTTGCTGTTGCAGATTGTCTCCTTGATTGCATAGACAAAACCCCTTGTTGATGTAGATTGTGATTGCGGACTTATCCTTCAATTTTGTCAAAGCCTTTCAACTTGCTTTGATGCCCTTCTTGAAGTTGATCCTTGAATGTCTCTTTTTGCCGCCCTTCCTCTGACTTCAACACCTTAGCTCTGATTCCATGTTGAAGAATCTAGGGCTAATGTAGTTAATGAGATTCTTCTTAGCACGATAACTATTTGTGAGGTGTTTTCAATTTTTCTTCTTATACCAATCTTCACTTATTATTATTAGAGTGTGTCTTCTTTAGTTCATCAAATAGCTACCAAAGCAAAGAGACAAGAACACAAGATGTTGGCATTCTACCAAGGCCAAAACCTCTCCCTCTTGGAGAGGAAAACCCACACAAAATTCTTCTTATAGAGATTCCAATTGACGAATACCATGACCATGACCCTTGACCTACTAGGCCACTCCAAGACCTAGACACCAATTCTCTTCTTGCTGTTGAGATCATCATCATCATTACTGCTTCACCAAGATCATCATTCATGCTTCCTTCACTGAGATATTCATTAGAGCATGACTGACTGTTGCACCATATCTGCATCTGTACTTAGTTTATTACTGCTACATCCATAGATATACCTTCACTGAGATCATAGCCTGCATTCTCACTGAGATCATCATCTTGTCTTCATCTGGATCTTCATCATGACCTTGACTAAGACCAAGACACCAATCTTCTTCTTGCTGTTGAGATCATCATCGTCATTACTGCTTCACCGAGATCATCATTCATGCTTCCTTCACTAAGATATTCATTAGAGCATGATTGTTGCATCATATCTCCATCTGTACTCAGTTTATTACTGCTACATCCATAGATATACCTTCACCGATATCATAGCCTGCACTCTCACTGAGATCATCATCTTGTCTTCATCTAGATCTTCATCATGACCTTGACGTTAATTACATGGTTGCCATTGTGTCTAGTTATGTCAAGAGTATATCAATGATGGATCATAATTAAGCCGAGACAGTGATCCAAGACATGAATACAGAGATGAGGTATGCTGAGAGAGTATGTATTGAGAGATCTTCAAATATACTGAGACCATGACTGTGTTTTCTCCTTCTGAAGTACCCCTCTGAAATATACAAAGATGTTGGTCTGTACCTATTTGAAATACTGAGATGCTAGTCTGTACCCATCCGAAATGATTTTCTTGTACCCATCTGAAATGACAACCCTTCTTGTCTGAGATCCTGTACTTACTGTGTCATCCAAGGTCCTGTAACAAACCTCCGAAAACCTCAAACAAGTCTGAGTTCTGTTTCTCTGTTCTGTGCAGACCTTGACGGGGTATATATAGTGGTTAGTCTCCAAAAGTACGCCGACATGTCACAGTGAACCGTTGTGACTTTATTTTTGGGTCGACTTGTCATTTATACATGCTTTGAGGCCGACATGACTGTCTTCTTCATCGTTTAGCTTGCAAACTTATTCTTGTGCTTGCCTTGGAGGATTGTGCTTGTCTTGGAGGGTTGTTTAGACTTTCCATTACACATGACATTGACTCTTTGACATCCTAAGGCTCTCAATGGGAGCCACTAAATAAATATAATTCTTGCTCATGAAATCCATGCAACAAGGAATAATAAATTCATTTCATAAAAATCATAATTACAATGTCATGAAGATCGAACCTAATTACACTTTCTTCAACACACATTACTATGATTTTTGTGCATCTTAATTCATCTTCTTTCCCAAAGAATCTTTTCCAATGTAGGCTAGCACAACATGCTATCATTTCCCGCATGCAAATGTATATTCCTTACAAATGAAAGCTAATACAAATCTTGCATGCATATACATTATCTTATTCCAAAATAAAATAAAAAATTAATCACATATAATTTTTCTAAAGAAATACAACTCAATAGTTCTTCTATCCATGCAAATAACATATCTCTATAACACAATGACTGTTCTTTGTGCATGCAAGAGCTTATCATAATAGCCCTTCTTTAATGTATGCTACACATATTTCTTTCTCTAGAATTAGCTATTCTTTTCAATAAAACAAATACATACTTATTTTTCAAAAGGAAGTTGATATAATAGTTAATGTCTCTATGCATAAAGATTCTTATTTTTTTTCACAATAGCTATAGTTTTTCTGTGCATAAAGACACTATTTCTTTTCAAGATGTCTAGGACAATAGTCATTCCTTCATGCACATATTTTCTTCTAGCTTTCTACACATTAATTCCATGCAATCTTTTCCAATTAAAATAACATAGTTTCGTTATCATTTTATGTGTAAACTTCACACACTTTCCTTTCAAGAAATATCATGACTTCTTTTCTTGTATGTGCAGGGTTCATAAGGATTCTACTTAAATAAGCTATCATGGATTCTTTATCTTTTTATGTGCAAGGTTCATGTGTAATTTTTCTCAAGAAAATGACATAGATTATTTATTTATTTTCCACATAGAAGCCATGAAAGCTTTCAAAGAAATGCACAACAGACCTTTTCAAGAAAATAAATATATTTAACCTAGGCTCATGTACACAAGAACCATGGACACTTTCCAAGAATTTTAACACAATTTAAAACATGCAAACACATGTTTTCTTTTCCAAGGGAAGGTAACACATTGACTCATTGCCACCACTGCCAGTTACATATATCACAAATCCATCATTAACGTCTTGACTGCTGAATCTTCACTTCGTAGAGGTACAGTTCAACGAATACGGTGAGAGAGAGAGAGAGCTTTGTTTATTAGCATACCTTCCTCCAAATTTCCCTGCTTTCAAAGAAATGAAAATCGAGCCTCTAAGCCGACGCAATTGTGAGCAAGGAAACGTAATTGAAAGTGAATTTAGTTTTGGAATGAATTCTTGAATGGTTAACTATATAATATATTAATAATATTTGTATTAATTCCACATGTAATTATGTGGTTCTCAGGGTATTACATACTCCGCCCTTAAAGTGAACATCGTCCTTGGTGTTCATCTCTTGCTAGAACTTTAACTTTACACATAATATAACTATCTAACAACCAAAAGGGGATCCTTCCCCTTCAAAATGAGTGACTTTCATTTCCAAGAAATACCATTAAATGAAACAATAATGTTTTTATCAATAGTCATATGCATTTACAACTGCAAAACTAAACAATTTCTACTTTCCATCACTTAGCCATTATTCAATTGTTTTAGGGATAAAAACAAAATCTCTATACCAACTTACTAATTAACTGGTGAATACCTTACGCAATAATTCCAATTGCAGGTGGTTTCACAGTTTCCGTGGCAAGCTCCCTATAATATATGATCAACAAATTCAACATAGTTACATTAGTCACAACATTTTCAATCATTAACTATTTATGCAATGTCAAATGATATTATAACCACAATAATTCCACAAGTACTCAGCACCAACCCTTTATTGTATTACCAATTTTGTGAATGTCTTTAGCAGGGGCTAAAACAATTTGCACTTGATAAAATTAATGATCATTGCGATGATTAAAGAGCTAGGTGCTCTTTGAGTATTTTTAGAAGTATTGTGTGGATGCCTTTAGTGGGAGCTAAGACAGTGTGCACGTGGTGCAGTGATTAATCCTTTTGCTGATTAGAGGGTTGGTGCCCTCTGAGTACTCGTGGAAGTACTGTGGTAAAAATATCACTTGACATTGCATAGTTGACTAGTAGTTAAATGTATTTAATTTGATTAAAAATGTTGTGACTAATGTGATCATGCTGGATTTGTTAGTCATACATTGTAGGGTGCTTTCCATGGAGTGTTGATGGACTATCAAACCATTCTTAAAGTGCTTGCGTAAAAGTGATCATGACTTCTCAGAGTAACTGGTAAGTAACGGTAAGTTGGTATAGAGATTTTGTTTTGTTTCTATGAATTTGAATAATGGTTAAGTGATGGAAAGTAGAACTTGCATATTTTTGCAGCGGTAAATGGTTATGCATATTGATAAAACATTATTGTTTTGTTTAATGGTATTTCTTGGAAATGAAAGTCATTCATTTTGAAGGGTAAGGATCCCCTTTTGGTTGTTAGACTGTTATATTATGTGTTCCAACGAGAGATGAACACGGAGGATGGTGTTCTCTTTAAGGGGGGGAGAATGTAATACCCCAAAATCCATGAAATTACATGTGGAATTAATAAAAATATTACTAGTATATTATATAATTAACCATTCAAAGATTTGTTCCAAAACTAAATTCACTTTCAGTTATGTTTGCTTGCTCACAGTTATGTCCTCTTGGAGGCTCGATTTTCATTTCTTTGAAAGCAAGGAAATTTTGAGGAAGGTATGCTAATAAACGAACTGTATCTCTTTGAAAGCAAGGAATTGTATCTCTATGGAGTGAAGATTTGGCAGTGGAGACGTTAATGATGGCTTTGTGATATATGTAATTGGTGGCGGTGGCAATGAGTCATTGTGCTGAAGTCTGTGTTAAGAGAAGAAGACACTTTGAAAAGATAAGCAACCAAGGTCATTTATCGAAAATAATAAGTATTTATTTTGTTAATTCCTAGAAGAAAAAGAAAGTGTGTTTAGTTTGTTTGGAAAGAACGTGTATGCACAAAATAATCGGTATTATGTTAGTCTGTTAGAAAAGAATTTGCATATGCATGAGATTAATAGATTTAATTCTATTATATTAGGCTTCTCTTAGAAAAGAATTTGCATATACATGAGATTAATAGATTTAATATCTATTATATTAGATTTCTTGTAGAAAATAATTTGCACGTGCATTAGATTTATATCTATTATGCTAAATTTCTTTTAGAAAAAATATGCATATGCATGCATGAGATTATTATATTATTTTTCTTGGAGATATTTGCATGCAAAAATAATAGTATTGTGTCAATTTAAAAGAAAGAAAAATATAAGTTTACATGCAAGAAGAATAACTACTATGTATTTGAGTTCTTGAAAAGATTACATGAACTGTGCTTACAAGAAAATTAAGAATCCATGAAAAGAAATGCATGTAAACTTTGTTTATGAAAAGACAAAGAAACTAAGTTGTTTCATTTAAAATATTATTGGAGGTATTCACATGATGCCTATGCATTAGATTCCTAAAGAGAAACATTAGACTCTTAAAGAGAATATGTGCTTATGTGCCTAAGAATAATATCTTTATTATAAATGATTTTGCATGCACAGGAAGAAATAAATTAGTTATTGAAAAGGAAATATGTGTTCTTGCATGCATGAAAATGATAGTGAATGGGTTAGTGTTCTTGAAAAGAATGTGTGTATATATTTGCACGAAAGTATGGTTGTTGTATTTATTGAGAAAAATATATGTTTCTGCATGCAAAATTTAGTTAGCTACCCTTCGAAAAGAAAACATGTGTTTGCATGTTTTAAATTGCGTTAAAATTATTGGAAAGCTTCCACGGTTCTTGTGTGCATGAGCCTAGGTTAAATATATTTATTTTCTTGAAAAGATTTGTTGTGCATTTGTTGGAAAGTTTTCATGGCTTTTGTGTGGAAGGGAATTAAATTATCTAAGTCATTTTCCTTGAAAAGAGTTACATGTGAACCTTGCATGACCAAAGAATAACTATTTTCCTAGATCTCTGGAAAAAGAAATGTGTATTTACATACTCAAAGATTTAATAGTGGTAAATTTCTTTATGCATAGAAGACTATAACTATTGTGAAAAGGAATAAGAATCTTTATGATTAGAGACATTAGCTATTATATTAACTTCCTTTTGAAAAAAAGTATGTATTTGTTTACATTAAAAGAATAGCTAATGATGGTAGAATGCTAGAGAAAAAATGTGTTGCGTACATTAAAGAAGGGCTATTATGATAAATTCTTGCATGCACAAAGAATAGTCAATGTGTTATAAAGATATGTCCTTTGCATGGATAGAAGAACTATTGAGCTATATTTCTTTAGAAAAATTATATGTGATTATTTTTTATGCTATCGTAACTATTATGTTAGTTTCTTTTGGAGTAAGATCATGTATATGCATGTAAGATTTGTGTTAGCTTTATTTTGGAAAGAATGTACATTTACATGCGGGAAATGATAGCATGTTATGTTAGCCTACATTGGAAACGATTCTTTTGAGAAGGAAGATGGATTTACATGTACAAAAATCATAATAATGTGTTGGTTTCTTTAGAATATATATATGAGTAGTGGTGATTTAATCTTTTGTAAAAGAATACATGTATCTATATGCTTTATTGCATTAGTTTTCTAGAAAAGAAAACATGTTTTTGCATGCCCTATTGTGCTAGATTTCCTCGAAAATGAAACATGTATTTGCATGCTCTATTGTGTTGAGCATTCTTTTGGAAAGTATATGCATATGAACAACATCTGTGGTGTTATATTTCTTTACATATTTGCATGCACCAAAAGTGATAGTTGAAGGGCTAGTTCTTTTGATAAAGTTTATGTAATTTGCATGCACAAAGATCATAATTGATGTGTTAGTTTCCTTTAAAGGAATATCTGGACAGTTGTAGTGATTTGTCTTGCAAGAATGTGTGCTTGTGCGAGGGGAATAATAGTTAATGTGGTATTTATTTATAGACATGCTTTGATGGTTATATGCTTATAATTAGGGCATATGCAGTGTTGTTAAAGGAATCATGTGGCGATATTTTGTTTACACATGTTTTCGATGTAATCCTAGCCCCTCACAATGGCTAGTTGACTCATTTAGACCTTTTGAGCTTGTGATGGAGTATCCTAATGTTTTGAGGATGGCTTGACATGATTCATCTTGATGGAGGTCTTACACTTGAGTTTCTTTGCTTGTTAAGTGATTCTGATGCATGGATAGACTTGAGCATTCTCCCATTGTTGACTTCATGGGTTATATTTGTGTGAAATTTCAACTGCAATTAATTTGGTAATTATTCTCTCATGTTTTACAGATTATTTGTCCCAATAAATTTATTTACTGCAAATACTGAAAAAAAGCACATGTAAGATTCACCAATTAATAAACCACGAGAATTGAGAAAGCGTACACATACAAATAAGCACTGATATTTTTGGACAAATTGTCCTTGGAAAAACCCCAATGTGGGGAAAACTTGTTCTCCAGATGAGGGTTTTATTATTCTTCAAGAAATCTCTAATTGAAAATTACTACAACTACTTCTTGTTAACTGACATAGCTTTGACAAATAATTTTCTCCAACTACTAGCACATGAAAAACGTTGGAAGGATCTCGACCTCCCTTTGCAAGATAATTCAGCCTCCCTTTGAGAAATTTTTTGCCTCCTGGGCAAGTGTACAACCTCACATGTGCGATGTCTATTGAAGGAAATATGATCTCCTTTCACAAACAAATTGGCCTGACCTCTCAACCTTCCTTGGAAGAATTCGAGCCCAAGAATGGTCTCTCTCCCACACGTGCGAACTATGGATACTCGACCCTCCAAAAAACCCCTACGCACTAGATGAATAACTCGACATCCTGCAATGAAATCGCACTGGCAATCTCTCCTCCTTTGGATCTCAGAAAGTGGAAGAGAATTGATGAAGAAATTTTCCGGAAATGCTTCTCTCTCAATCATTATTGAAACCCTCTGCTAGTGTCTCGCGCTATCGTTGCGCCCTTGCTCAATCAAATATCTCCAAGATGCTCATCAACTTCCTCTTGTAATCTCTGTTGAGCAATCAATGACTAAGATCTAATCTTGATTGATGGTTAAGATCATCTTGACTCCATCAAGTGACTTTTCTAAAAGTCACTAGAGAGAAATCGACTTTTCTCAATTAATACTAATTAATTGACCATTTTCCCTAAGTTAGACTTAAGAAAATAATTAAAAATTGGTTAATAATCTAATTAAGACATTTCACTTAGAAAAATCAAATTGGGCTTGGTGATAACTAATTCTTTTGGCCTCACTGACACCTCTTAAGACTAGAACACCTGTTCGAGTTACACTATCTAAAAATTTGGAGGTCGACTGATACGCATTACAATTTTGGAGCAATCTTTTGTCTTGAGTGTAGTGACATTACATGGGAGTTGTGGCATTGCCTTGGCTAATGTAGCCTTGCATTGGGCATTGTAGCATACCTCAAGGGTCGTGACATTGTGTTGAGAGTTGTGTCACTACTTTGGAGTTGGAGCTAGCTTGTGGATGTCAACCTTTCAGGATAAAGCACTCATTTACTTTAGCATGCATGTATGTTGTTTCATCGCTTATATAATTGTTTATTGCTAGAGTAGATTTGTCAACTCTTCAAGGTTTGTTGGCATCTTGCATGTGGATTGATGAGTTTACTTGGTGGTTTGACCCCTCACATTTGGAGATCTAAGTATTGGCACATGATTAGATGGTGTTACACCTTGGAGACCTCCTTTGCATTCTATTCTAGGAGGGACAAGCCACCTACTTGGTCCACACGTGCTATGAATGTTGCACATATCTGTTGGAGTGACTTGTATTGGAGGTAATCGAGAGGTTGACTATCATATTTTATTGCTTCTCTTACACATGCTACTTTCGAGTTTGAATTTATTATTATATGGGGAGGTCATCTCAGTCTTGGAGGGCTCCTTGCAAGCTTTATCAGGCATTATTGTTGAGATGAGGGTGTCCACTTGTCTACTTGGCCTTGTACTTACTTTGAGGACATCCCATTGTTAGGATTCATCACAGTTGTCCATGCATATGGAGGAGTTACATGTTCATACTTGAGGAGCCACGTTTTCCATTTGGACTAGTTTTTGTACATTCTTTCTTGGTCCATTGATGGGACGTTTTACTTGGAGACCTCACACGCTACTTTTGGAGGTTGTTGCACAACCAACTCCCTTATTCTATTATTGTTGACTTGTGTCATGGAGTTGATTACTTGAGAGCATTAGTGTTGCTTTTTTTGGATATTTTATTGTATCTTGGAGGAAAATATGGATCTCAACAACTCATTGCTACTTTTAGTAAAGAGGGTGTTGAAAGGGATTTTTATTGTTATTCCTTGGAGAGATTAGTGGATATAGAAAAACAATTTATATTTTATTGTAGATGAAGATGGAGCTCAAATCTATGTAAAGGTTTGATATCTTCATTATTTGTTATGGTTGGATTGGGGAAAAAATCCCTTGGAGCTTTAATTGAATATCTTTTGGATGTATTTGGAGGATAAGCAAGTTGCTTAATGGATATGGAAGTCTTCTAAATCTTTATGCTATGCTGCTATCTCATGTGGATGAAATCTTCTTGTGTCATGGTTGTGAATGGGTTAAGATCATTCTTCTATTGTGTTTAGCTTTGAGATGTTCTATATTGATGCATGCCTATCTGTATTGGGTGTGCGCACTTGGAATTCATTCTTGATAGGTACAATTTTCTTAACCATGGGAGTCTATCTTCACTAGTGGTCTCTCTTGATAAATTTCTGAATTTTGGGACAACAGCAAAAGGTTTTCTATTTGCAGCCATATTATTCTTCTTTTCTTTAATAGGACAAATTTTCCATTGAACCTTGATTTGACTCCATTTTCCCGATGGAAAAACTCGAGTCTCTGATCCTTCCATCCACTTTATTTTACTCAATTCATAAAAGTCTGTTTTTTTGGAGTTTATTCTTCATATCTCCTTAGAACCCATGGCCTAAAATTTCAGCAATCTTATTATAGGGAAACCCCCTTTAAGCCAAAGAAGAGCCAGCCTAAAGTGCATAAGAGGTTTGGTGAGCTGATAGTGGCCTCCTTCTTAGTTACACTAAAGCCTTGTTTGAGCGTCAGGACTATATCTCAAGAAGTGAGGGTTTGTGTGATAACAGGAACTTTCCACCTTAGGTGCTAGTTTTGTATCAGTGTCTTTGCAACATCTGTTGGCTTGAATAAAAAGCTGCTATAACTCCTACCTCAATCTCTATGTGAAAGAATGATTTGACCTGGACTTCATGATTTAGTTAATTATTCTCAAACTGGGCTGGCTCTCAGCAGTTAGTCAACTAAGTTAATTTGCATTATATCTTGATTGCATTTTGAAATTGTCTTGAGCCGTAAAGATGGATTTCATATACCTGTGGTTCAGTAATTTATTCATTAGGTTTTGAAAGTTGTTTGTGATCAAATGTCCAGTTAGTCTATTCTTGGAGAGGTTGTAATCTTTCTAAATGTTTTTTGTTTAGGTGGGAAGCTATATTCATGCAAGGGGCTTCTCAGTTTATAATGTATTCCTACAGGTTTCGGTATGGAATGACATTAGTTTTCTAAGTTTTGAAACTTATTTATGAGGAATCACCACATAGTACTTTAACATCAAGCATTCACAATTACTGATATCCATGAAAATTTGATTAAATGGATATATCTTGTCTACTTGTATTGATCCAGAAATATGCAGAGAAGGCATTGCAACATTTTCTTCGTGTTCGCCCAAACTCAGCATTGGATCTCTTACTGGTAATTGGTTTATGCATTTTATTGGATTATGTAGGAGGAAATTTTGCGAGACTGAAAGAAATTAGTGCAGACACATTTGTTTTCGTACTTATTTTAAAACCTAATTTGAGAATTTTCTTCTGGAGTGATTTTAACTATTTGTTTTTTAATTTCATCCATTTCAATGGGAAGGATATGAATTGTGGCAAGGCTATGCTTTGCTCCATGCAACACATTTTCCGTTGTCAGTCAACTCAGTTCATTGAAATTTAATGTAAATTCTACCTTATCATAGTGGTTATTAACAGCAATGGTTCATAAGGGACAAACTTTTATAGTTTGATCAATATTTCCATCTCCAAGCAGAATAAATCATTTGAATTTTAAGGTGAGGCGCTCCATCAATTTTACTGTGTATATTAATGGAAAGCATATGTAGTATAAATATTTTCTTCTTATTACTATCCTGCCCCCATTGGCCTATTTTTTCATTTCTGTTTTATAACATCTTTCCCTTAGAGCGAGGCCATGAACCTTGTCACAAGAGTTCTGAGATAAACATGATCATCATTGATAATGAACCCCAGAGTTCAAAGTTGATCATCATTGAAGATTAAAGCTAGTCAATATTTACTTGTAGGATTGGGCCTTACATCTCGAGGCAATTTTTAGGTAGCATAGTTCTAGCTTATCTAGAGGCAGAGTAATGATATGGCAAACTGGAATAAAGAATTAAGTGTTGAATGAAAAGAGTTATGCAACCATGATAATTGAACATGTATAAAGGTTTTAAATAAATTAAGAGCAGGATTGTCAGCATATTCCAAACTTTATAGGATTAGAAACTTATTTCATTTTTTAGATTTAAGAACATATTCAACCTATACTGACATGACTCCAGAAAAGAAGAAAATGTAGTGTAGTTTCTGTCAATAATAAGGTAGCAAGACACCACTCTTGGATGAAGAATCAAATTCGTGGGCTTGTTGAAACATCTTCATCTTAAAGTGCATAAAAGAACTTCTTGACTGTCTTGATATGTGGTCTTTTGATGATGATGATAGGATCCAAAACTTTTGTTGTTGCAGACTGCTTTGATGCCTTTCTTTAAACTCGATCCTTGAATGTCTCTTTGATTAGATGCCCTTCCTTTGACTTCAGCACCCTAGCTCTGATACCATGTCGAGAAATCTAGGGCATTAGCATTAGGTGATTTTACTTCCATTAGTGACTGTTTCTGTATGCATTTTACTTGTTTAGATTAGGATCTTCTTCATGTTAGATTATTAGTGTTCTTCTTCATCAAGCAATAACCAATGCATAAACATAAGAGACACAGCATGTAGGCTATGAGCTAGGGCCAAAACCTCTCTCTTTGAGAGGAAAACCTGCACAAATTCTTCTTATAGAGATTCCAATTGACAAATACCAAGACCAAGACTCTTGACCTAGTAGCCTCTCCAAGACCAAGACACACGTCCTTTTTCCATCTTCTCATCTTCGCTTCCACTTCGATCTTCTTCATAGCATAAACTAAGATCATCCCTTCTCATGACAATGAACTGTCATGTCATCAAAGAGACCTTACAACACTTGATATAGCACCGAGACAAAGGTACTGTAAGGTGACATCTATAATGTGATTATATCCACATCATAGATTACTGTCACTGTGATCCGAGCTTTGTTGCCTCTTTAGAGGGATTTGATTTCCCTTCAACGTTTTGTAAACTGAAACTGTTATCTCATGTGTCACTGCCCATCCGAAATACAGAGAGAGATCCAAATTCTGTTGACTGAGATCAACTCCTCACTTCTTCTTTGTTGTACCTTCCTCGAACTTTCTTCTGCACTATCATCGGTCTATATATTGTGAATGCTCGTCCGAATGCAGAGGATAATCCAAACTTCTGTTCTTGTGAATTCCAAGAAATATGCGAAATTTGAACCTCTGTTGTCACTGAAATCTTCAGAGATATATGACCGAAATTTTGTCTCTGTGGACTAGGCCGAGGTTTCTATTTATAGTTGGTGCATATTCATAAGCCGACATGATACTTCGAATAGGTGTGTCTTCTTGAGTGAGGCGACATGAGTTCCTTTATTCATCTTGAGGCCGACATAGGAAGAGGACTGTGTGTTAGTTGTTGGAGGGCTATTTTACTAGATTACATTTAACACGACATTGACTCTTTGACAAATCCTAAGGCTCTCAATGGGAGCCATCTAAAATAAAATCACTTGCTCATGAAACCCATCAAGCAAGGCTTACAATAATAATTTTAGTTTCTTCATTATATCATTTACAAAAGTCACAATTACATGTCATTATGAACGCTGAACCTAGTTACATTTTACAACACCCATAACCAAATTGTATCTTCTCAGCGGATGGTAAAGTTAATTTGGAAAGGAGAACCAGTCTATATGATCCAATGTCATCAGATGGAATTAATGTCCTCAGAAGTAGTCAGTGATGAACAAACCGAGATTCAAGAATGAATTAAAAAATACAAGGTGGTGTTCCAAGATCTTCCCCTACAGATGCCTCTTGAAAGGGAAATTGAGCTCATAATCGAAGTCAAGGCCAGGTCAAACCCTATCAGCATTAAGCCATATAGATATCCACATCATCAAAAAACTGAAATTGAAAGAATATTCCAAGACCTCTTAAAATGTGGTATCATTACAAAAAGTAGAAGCCCTTATGCTGCTCCTATGAATTTGTGATTCTAGTTTTGAAGACAGGCGGATCATTGAGATTATGCATAGATTACAGAAGACTAAACATGATAACAATTAAGAACAAGTTCCCTATTCCCTTCATAGACAAAATGTTGAATGAACTTCATGGAGCCAAACATTTTTCAAAATTAGACTTGAGATTGGGATGTTACCAAATTAGAGTAAGATTAGAGGATACTGCGAAAATCGTCGTCCGAACTCATGAAGGTCACTACAAGTTTAAAATAATGCCTTTTGGTTTAACTAATGCTCCTACAACTTTCCAGACTACTATGAAAGGAGCAAACATCTACAACAAATGGAACAAGCTCTAATTGTACTAGAACAAAAATCATTTTTATGTAAATATTTCCAAATGCACCTTCGGAATGTTGAATTTTCCAGTACAATAGATACATGTACTTATTTTTAAAACTTGATAATTACTTCCAATGATTGAGATGATTATTTAGTCCTTTCAATCTATCATAATTGCACATTTAGAAATTCAACCTTAGAAACACTAGAACAATAGAAATCGCAATGCAAAAAAAGACAAGAAGATTTTACCCTAGGAAAAACCCAACCAACCTTTTCGTTAGAGAATCAATGCAACAAGAGATACATCAAAGTCAACTAACTAGCAAGATGACCTCCACCAAGAGCCAAGTCAAATCTCCACAAGATCCAAGACAAATGTCAATAATTTTGTCCATAGAAGCTCTACAACAAGGTTTCCAATTCGCATTGTGCCACAAAGATATTTTTAATTTTAGGTATGTTCTATGCTTAGAGCAATTTATTTCAATTTTCACAGTTAGCTCAATATCTTTTCCAGATTAGCAATCACATCAACATAATAGTAAATTGCAGATAGAACATAAACATAAATCACAGAAGACAAGCCAAGACAAGAGGGCACAATATGTGGCGCTAGCCAGGGACAAACCCCAATGTGGGGAAACCCTTGATCAATTCTTCTTATATTTTCTTCAATAGTTCAGCAGAGAGAGAGAGATAGTACATTTACAACAAAA